>CAUYPK010034196.1:0-154179 GCA_963574355.1 Loris lydekkerianus
GGATTCCATGTAGTATTTGATACATGAGCAAATTCAAGTTTAGTTTTGTGGAACTTTGTGGATTTTTTTTTTGAGAAAGAGTCTCATTCTGTCCCCTGGGTAGAGTGCCATGGTGTCAGCCTTGCTCACAGCAACCTCAAACTCCTAGGTTCGAGGGATCCTCCTGCTTCAGCCTCCCAAGTAGCTGGGACTACAGGCATCCACCATACATGATTAATATTTCTATTTTTAGTAGAGACAGGGTCTCGTTGTTACTCAAGCTGGTCTCAAGCTCCAGGACTCCAGCAATCCTCCTGCCTCGGCCTCCCAGAGTGCTAGGATGACAGGCGTAAGCCACAGCACCAAACCCATATTGGGTTGATTTTCAACCAGTTGTTGCCATCTGAATGTTCTCTGAAGACTCACCTGCAGACGTTACCTTATAATCATTCAGAGTCGGCCGAAGGCGTAAATCCAACTTTTTTCCACAGGACACTGTGACACGTTTCTTTGGGATCAATAACTGTAAGTTAAATTTTATTTTATGTAGTCGATGTACTAGTTACCCACTGTGTTTTCCCTAGCAAAGAAGAAAAGACCCTTGAGAATAATTCTGAAACTCTTCAACTAGCATGACCATATTCAAAGACAATTTCTGCACACAAAACAAAAAAGGAATGACTGTGTTTTGTGCTGCTTCCCCTTTTATCTGCCTATTGTATGAAGTCAGTGCTCTGTGTTCAAGAGCATAATGTGGTCTGTGATTGTACGTCTTCTTAATACACCACAGATATCATATTTGGAAAAGAAAAACAGTCAACAGACATGTAGCACCTGAGGCTCTGTGATTTTTCAAACTTACAATGGCTACTTGTGCCAACAACTACAACTGATTCTAGAAACCCAGCTACATTTCAGATGGAGAACTTTGGCCTTGTTCCTCACTGAGGCATGTTAGCTCATAACTTCAAAGCTGTTGTCAAGAGATACAACAGGTAGAGCATGCAAATCTGCCTATAAGAAAAAGAAATCAGAGCTTTCCTGGAATTGTTCTACAAAGCACCAAATAAATTTTACAGGTCCCACACCAGACTAGGAATAGGCATAAGGAACTTCACCTTTTATTACAGTTCTGAATCTTTCCATGATGATTTTTTGTGCATATCATGCTGTTTCAGTGTCACGGCAGTCTATACTTGCTAGAGAGAAGCATCTGTCTGTCTGACTGCAGCTTCTGTATTTGAGTAGCACCATCAGCCATGATTTACACAGCTCACACTGGTCCTGTTTGATTTGCACGGAGTTTACAAAGCTTACTGCACCTTCTTGTCATGCTGGGATTAGCTGACTCCTCTGAGTCCTGTCTGATTCAGACTTTAATACCTCAATGCACCTGTGAACACATCTATGCAATCAGGTGCTGATAAGGTAGGGTAGGGATGAAGGTTTGATAGTTGGCCTGTTCGCCCTTAGGGCACAATAATTGACTCTCTTGTTTCCTGTCAATGTGATCCAACATGCTGTACTCTCTCTTCTCCACCTCTTTCCTACTCACCCACCACAATGAGAACAATCTATGATTTTGCTATTTAAAAATATCATGCTTGGGCAGCGCCTGTGACTCAGTGAGTACAGTGCCAGCCCCATATACCGAGGGTGGCGGGTTCAATCCCGGCCCCAACCAAGCTGCAACAAAAAAATAGCCAGGTGTTGTGGCAGGCGCCTGTAGTCCCACCTGCTTGGGAGGCTGAGGCCTCCTAGGCCCAGGAGCTGGAGGTTGCTGTGAGCAGTGTGATACCATGGCACTCTACCAAGGGCAGTAAAGTGAGAAAATATATATATATATATATATATTTTTTTATATACATATATATATATCATGCTTATTATGTGTTGTCTGTTCAAGCAATTTGTTTAGATTGAAACATATGAAACTATCATTATCTGACCTACAAAAATGGCATTTTCATATGGCTCTAACATAAAAACTCTATTCAAATACTGCCTTCCAGTAGAATGAAATATGCAGCCAGCCTAAGAAATGTTCACTTATAGGATTTCAAATTTTGCATTACCACCATTTTTTCAAGGTAAAATAATCAATCATGTAATTATTTTTGTTTTATACCTACACCATGACATAAGGACATTTGAATAGAATTTCAGATGCTATTAATTTGGAAAGTGAACTTGCCAACCTATGATGCTTGTGTGTTATTACCCCTACCTACCTTTCTTTTGCATTAGCAACTATCTCAGAGGATAGGCAAGTAGACGCAAGCATAAATCGAACTAATTTTTCTAATAGTTTATAGTCTGATAACATTTTATTATGAATGAGGCTGAAATGAGGTTTAGAGATTAATCCAGTGCCTATGTCCTCTGTCCTCAGAGAAAATGGAATACCAATTATAGACGTAATCGTGAAACAGATATCTATATTATCATCTATAAAATTTTCCAGAACTTCTAGGGTAATTTTCATCCAGTCAAAAACAGTCTTATGTGATTACTGAAGCCGGTAACACAAAACCAAGCAATGAAATCCTCTAAAACACTTTTCTGAGGAAACTAAATATGCTGTTAATTCTCAAGAGCATTATACAAATAAAATGATTATAAAAGGCTGAAGGCATCTTGGGAAACAAGAAAAGTAAGTCTTCACCTTAAAAGGAAACTCATATTTAGATAATATTGCTTTCTTTATGTGGAGCCTAGTAATTTGATGCAGTTAGTAAATTACAATATGTTTCCATTATATCCTAAAAAGATCATTTAACTCTCACAGAGAGTATTTATCGTACCTTTATTTCTAGGAATTCGATACCTTTGAAAAGAAGTATTATCTAAGTACTTCTACTGCTTTAATTTTATGTCCCTTTTGTGAATTACACAAAAAATAACAAATAAAATGAAACAGATTCTCTACCTCTCCAGTTTTAAAAGAATCCCTAAGATCTCCATGATATTTTTCATAAATTTATCATCTTCACTTGGTTCATAAATATTTTTCTTTCCTTTTACAATGGAGACATCACAGTAAGTTGAAAAGTTTTTACAAATTGTGTATATTTTTTAAGTTCCTTACAAATACAAGAAACCTTAGATTGACTGACATTTCATAGAATTTTTCATTAAGGATTACATTTTAATTTAAAATTTTTAGCACCTCTATAATTTCATCAGTTTGCTTCAAACTGAACTCATTGATATCAAACTTTCTACACTAGTTCTTAGCCCATCACATTTCTTTCTAATTATCTTCTTCTTTTGTCCATTTTTAACAATTTTTTTTGTCTTAAAAATCCTTGCAAGATAAAAGACTTCAAAAGAAAATTAACAGACAAGTTACATCTGAGGGAAAATATTTGCAATACATGTAACAGGAAAAGTATTAATACTCACATATTAGAAGAATCCCTAAAAATTAATGACAGGAATACTTCCCCATGCTGAAGGATGGAATAAATGTGTCAGACCCTATTCTTTTCACCAAAAACAGTTAAACATTTACATAAAACAAACCCAAGAAAACCTGAAAGATGAAGAGAAGAAAGCAGACCAGGTGAGGATCTAAAGTCCTGAGGAACAACTCAGTGATGAGTTCTCTCATTTAACCCAGACTTCAAGACGAAGAAGCTGGAGCTGGCAAGCCAGAAATGTCAAAGGGCATAGACAAAAGAGGCCCCAACAAAGTCTGCAATCTCTAGACAAAGGATCAGGAGAGCAGCAAAACAGAAAAATTTTAGATAATACCACCCTACTCTACCAAACTCTTCAAAAAAAATACTAGGGCCCCACTTCCACTCATACCAGTAAGAGGCAAGTGGGAAGCCCACATTTCCATTTTGTCAAGATTGTAACAAGGAACCCAAATACTCCTCATGTTGGGGAGGTATCAGAGGAGTCCCAGTGGAGACTCAACTTTCACCACCATTGGTAGTAAGACCACCTCACTATGGTATAGTGGTTACCAGGACGGACCAGGAACTCTCTCCTTTGCCCGGCAGTAACAAGGCAGCATCACAGTCATGCGTCAGTGGACGCCAAATGGGGAGCCTGGACTTGCGTCTCATTGGACAACAACAAGCCAGTTACTGTCCCTTTCTTTTCCAGAGCAATGTCAGAAAAAGCCTGTTAAAATGGAAGGTTTCTATCATATTTAGAAACATAATAAGAAAAATGTGAATGAAAATCTCAAACTGAATGAGAAAAACATAGTCAGTACATGTCAAAACTAAGATGACAGAGATGTTAAAAGTATCTGAAAAAGATATACAATCAGCCATGATAAAGATACTGCAATGAGCAATTATGAACATGCTTAAAACAAATGAGAAAATAGAAAGCTTCAGGAAATAAATAGAAAATCTCAACAGAGGAATATAAAGAAGAACCAAGTGGAAATTATAGAACTGAAAAACACAATAACAAAACTTAAAAGCTCAGGTGATAGTATCCTCAGCAGAATTTAGGAAACAAGAAACAAAGTAAATTGGCAGATAAAATAATCAAAATTACCCAATCTGAACAATAAAGAAAAAATAGACTTAAAAAATTCGTGCTTAAGGGGCCTGTGAGGCTATAGTAAAAGATCTAACCCTCATGTCAAGAAGAAAAACAGGTTGAAGCTGAAAAGTATTTTTAAAAATGACTGAAAACTTCTCAAATTTAGCAGGAGACATAAACTCATAGAATCAAGAATCTGAGTGACTCTCAAACAAGGTAAACTCAAAGAAATCCATTCCAAAATACATGATAATTAAAATTATGAAACTAAAATATCTTCAAAGCAGTCAGAGAAAACAGCACTTTACCTATTGGAGAAATATAATTATAATGAAAATGGATTTCAGAATCCATTCAGAAACCATGAAGACAAGAAGAAAGTGGCAGGATATTTTTTTAGGTGCTGAAAGAAAAGAACTGACAACCCAGAATACTAAGTTAATAAAAATATCTCTCACATATAAAAAAGAAAGTTAGCACATGCTCAGATAAAGGGAAGCTAAGACAGGCTATCAACAGCAGATCTTTCCTAAGTGAATAGCTAAATAAAGATAATCCCCTAAACAAGAAATAATTAAAAAGAAACTTGTAACATCAGAAAGGAAGAGCACAGTAAACAAAATATGGGCAAATACAGTAGGCTTTCTTCCTCCTCTTCAAGTTTCTAAACTACAGTTGATGATTGAAGCAAAATTATAAAACTGACAATATGGCAGTATATAGAGCAAAGAAACTCTTTTTAGCAAATGGTGTTGGAGCAATTGGACATTCATACACACAGAACCAGTTAAAAACAAACCAAAAAAACTTCCACAAATCTTAACCTAAATCTTACACCTTATACAAAAATTAACTCAAAATTTATCATGGGTTCAGCAGCTTATGTCTATCATCCTAGCAGTTTAAGAGGCTGAGGTGGGAGGATTGCATGAGGCCACGAGTTCAAGACCAGCCTAAGCAAGAGCAAGATCCTATCTTTACAAAAAATAGAAAAATTAGCTGGGTGTGGTGGCACAGACCTGTAGTCCCAGCTACTCGGTATGCTGAGGCAAAAGTATCATTTGAGCCCAGGAGTCTGAGATTGCTGTGAGCTATGATGACTCTATTGCACTCCACTCTGGCAAAATGACCCTGTCTAAAAAACGAAAAAAAATAAAAATAAAAAAAAAAATTATCATGGACTTAAATGTAGAAGGTGAAACTATAGAACTTTAAGAAAAAAAAAAATCATGACAAAAAAATCCTATAATCTCTAGGACTAAATAAAACCGAGTTTTCAGACTTAACATAAAGCTTCACTACCATGCATCTTAGTTACCCTGTCCCTGGAGTATAATTTGAAGTAAGGGAAGATGAGGCCTCCAGATTTGTTCTTTTTGCTTCAGACTGTTTTGATTGTTTGGGCTATTATATGATTCCATATGAACTTTAGGATTATTTTTTTCTAGATCTGTGAAAAATGACCTTGGTATTTTCATGATAATTTTAACAAAAATGATTAAAAGTAAAATAAATGAATTGTTTAAATAGGAAAAAAGTGTATGGAATAAAAGATACAGAGGGAAATAATTTTTTGTACAGCTACCCAATGTGTTTGTGTTTTACCCTAAGTGTTACTATCAAAGAGTAAAATGTTGAAAAAAGGAAAAACTTAATAACATACAGAAGACACAGTTTGCTATTGAGGAAAGAAAAAAGTTTTTTTGAAAATTCAGTGTAGCCGTGGTGCACAGTGTGGATAAAATTTGTTGTAGTGTACATTAATGCTCTGGGCATTCCCATTCACTATCCAGAGCAACGGCCACTCCTGCAAGCTCCATTTATGGCAAGTGCCCTATATAGATGTACCATTTTTATTTTTATCTTTTATATCAAATTTTTAGTATATCCTTTCTGTGTTTCAGTATGTTAACATCCAGGCATTAAGGAGCACACCTCCCAGCTACTCTGGAGGCTGAGGTAAAAAGACCGCTTGAGCGCAGGAGTTCATGGCTGCAGGAAGCCATAATTGCATTAATGCACTCCAGCCTGGACAACAGAGCAAGATCTTATCTCAAATAAACAAATAACAAAGAAGTATGTTTAGGTAGAAAAATACTTACCATTGTGTTACAATTACCCACAGTATCCAGTACAGTAACATGCTGTCCAGGTTCGTGTCCTAGGAGCAGTAGACTACACCATATAGCTCAGCAGTAGGCTATGCCAGTTAGGTTTGTGTAAGTATGCTCTACGATGTTTGCACAAAGACAAAAATCATTTAATGCTGCAGTATCCACTTCGTTAAATGGCACATGAATATACATGAAAAGATGTTCAACATCATTAGCCATAAGGAAAAGCAAATTACAACTATGATGAGATATCACAGCACACCTATCAGAATGGCTAAAAAATTAAAAAATAGTGAGAGCACCAAACACTTGTGAGAATGCAGAGAATGAAGTAGGAGGAATCAGTCTACCTGATTTCGAGATTTTAAAACTGGATCACTCAAAATGCTTATGGGAATGTAAAAACAATAAAAGTCTAAAATATGCAACTAGAATATAACTCAGCAATTGTGCTTCTGGGCATTTATCCCAGAAAAAAATGAAAATTTACGTTCACACAAAAACCTGTGCACAAATGCTTACAACAGCTCTATTTGTAATAATCAAAAACTGAAAACAACCCAGATGTCCTTTTAATGTATAGTGGGATACATCTATCCCAAGAACTACTACTCAGAATAAAAAGGAAAAACTATTAGTACCCACAAAATCCTAGACCCATCTCCAAAGAATTATACTGAGTTAATTTCACCTACTCAGAAGGCTGAGGTGGGAGGATCACTTGAGGTCAAGAGTTCAAGTCCAAACTAGGCAATATAGCAAGACCCCTTCTCTAAAAAAAAAAAAAAAACTAAAAAGGCTATATACTGCATGATTCTATTGCTACAACATTGTTTACATGACAAAATTATACAAATGAAAAACAGATTAATGCTTTAAAAGGGGTAAGAGGGAATTGAGGGCAGAAGGAAAGTGCATATGATTAATGACAATATTTTCATTGTAGTATTGTTCTGTAGTTTAGATGTTACCAGTAGGGGAAACTGGGTAAAGGGCATAGCTGATCTCTATGTATTGTTAACTACAACTGGAGGGGAATCTACAATTATCTCAAAGCAGAAAGGTTAATTAAAGAGAAAAAAAATCAACAAAACTAAGTTTTACAGAATCAATTCTATAGGTTTTTCAATTTCTGGAGTAGTATTTTCTTGGGAAGGCCTCTCCCCTGTTCAAAATTACAAAAAATACCTTTCCAAATCCTAATGCTTTTATAGTTTTATTTTTAACATGCAGGACTTTTTTTTTTCTCCATTTAGGTGTTCTAAAATCTAAACAACAACCAAAGCAAGTAGACAACCTTCAGAATGGGAAAAGATATTTGCATACTTAGTATCTGACAAGGGATTGATAACTAGGATCTACAGGGAACTCAAATTAATCAACAAAAAAAGAGCAAACAATCCCATCTATCACTGGGCAAGAGACATGAACAGAACCTTCTCGAAGGAAGACAGAAAAATGGCTAACAAACGTGAAGAAATGTTCATCATCCCTAATCATGAGGGAAATGCAAATCAAAACTACTCTGAGATATCACAAAGTAAGATTAGCCCACATAACAGAGTCCCAAAGTTGCAGAAACTGGTGCGGGTGTGGAGAGAGGGGAACATTTTACACTGTTGGTGGGACTGCAAACTAATACAGACTCTTTGGAAAGAAGTATGGAGAATCCTAAGAGAATCCAAATTAGATCTCCCATTTGACCCTGCAATCTCACTACTAGGCATCTGCCCAGAAGAAACAAATTCATTTTGTCATAAGGACATTTGCACTAGATTGTTTATCACAGTTCTATTTATATTTGCCAAGATGTAGAAACAACCTAGATGCCCATCAATTCAGGAATGGATTAACAAATTATGGTACATGCACACCATGGAATACTATTCAGCCATAGAAAAAGATGGTGGCTTCACATCTTTTGTATTATCCTTCATCTCAGTAAGTATCACAAGAATGGAAAAGCAATTATCCAATGTACTCAATACTGATATGAAGCCAGTAGATGACCTAATGCATGCCCACATAGGAGGAAAACTCATTTCAATTCAAGTTGAGGGAAGGGGTTATAAGGGAGGGGGAGAGTGAAGGAGGGAGGGGTGTTCCACTGAACCGGCATGGTGTGGAGGTATTTGGCACACCTTCTGAGTGTGGGACATAACCACAAGAGACACTCTACCTAACAAAATCAAACATTTTGACCTGGTTGTTTATACCCTCACATTAACCTGAAATAAAAATAAATAAATAAATAGATAGATAAATTCAGGTAAACACCTTGTCTAAATTCTCTAAGACACAAAGGGTGATGTTGATAGATCTGTATTCTCTTTTAAATACCACAAACTGTGCTTTTCACAACCATGATGGATCATATAAGTTCTCAAAGGAAATTTCTCAAAGGAAATACTTATATTTTTGATGTAATAGAAGTGTTCTTGATTAGGAAGCTAGTTGCCAGTACTAAAAATAGGCCAATAAAGCTAAGTTTCCATTTAAACTTCTGCTGCAACATTGTCCTGGATAAGGTCACCTGCGCAGGGGTGCTGCAGTACACACAACTGCAAACAACACCAGGAATGTAACCTATAATCCGCACAGACTTAGATACAGCACTTTTAATTCACCTTCCGATTCCATTCCTTCTCTCTCCTCTACAGTGTTCAGATGCTAGAGACCACGGCTCTGTAACAGAAGAGGAAAAGCTTTTGAATGAAGGAAAGGAGGTTTGTCACAAGTACAGATGGTAAGAAAGGCATTGCAAGAGAGAAAATTGACCGGGTGGCTGAGTCTTCTCCCCAAACACCCATACCAGGCATCTCACCCCACTGAGAAATGCAAAGATAAGCCTCTTTTCTCTACCACATTCTCCGCCTCCCAAGCTTTGGCTCTCTGACTCTGGAGGAGTGTGTGGACAAGAAAACAACAGCCTGAACTCCCAGTGACCACGCGCAGAAAGAGTAATACAGGAAATGAAGGGAGAGTGGAGAGACAACCCAAGGGCCTCAGCTGCCTAAGGCCACAAGGCTCCCTGACATTTGGAACATAATTTCTCTGACATTCTATAGCCAACAATTTAGAAGAGCAGGCTGGGGAGATCAAAGAGAGTACAGTAACCCGAGACTTCTGCTCAGCAGCAGCAACATGCGACTATCAAGGGCAAACTAGTGACCACAAATTTGAAATCCTGTTGAATGCATTATTTAAACATACACTAACACTGACCAAAAGTCTGAACACCATCTTAATGATTTAGCTCCCTTGAGAAAATAAGAAAAGGACATGACATCCAGTGTACATAATCAAAAAGAACTGTCCAAAAATGTATCAAGAGAATGTTCTCAAAATGTTTAATCTTCAGTACTGAAGATTGGTTATATTAGGGAATTATTGAGTGCAGTACTCAGGGCAAGAGCTCTGAGCCTGTTCTGAGCAGAGATGTAATCTCGATGGTGTCTTTATCAACTTTTTTTTTGCCCCTCTGCTTAGAATGAATGGGTATGTAATGTAATCAAAGGAATTAATGGAAATGAAAGAACTTCAAAATGGAAATCTGGCTTTCTCAACTAGGTTATCATAGAACTAGCTAGAAATATGCATTTCTAAAGTAAACCAAACATATTTGTTCCACTACCCCAGACACTGAGAATTTCATATTTGTGTCTTGCAGATTTAAACTAAGAACTTTGTTATGAAGAGAAGACTATTCGAGTGGTTTAGTTTGCTTGAAATATCACGGCCTTTAATTCATATGGTGCCTTCAGTACTAAAAGTTCAATCAGCCTCCATGAAAAGGTGCTTCAGGTGACCACAAATTCAGGGATTACTGGAATTCAAACCATTCCTCACATTTGCAATCAGATTTATGTTATCTACTAGAAACTACTTGCAATAAATATTTATTGAAATAAGCAGAAAATGGAGATTTTTTTATTAATTTTAGACTGAAATTTTCCCCTTGATGATGATATCACAATGATTACCCATTTTCCTTATAATGATATTACAATGATTGCCCAAAAAAAAAAAAAAAAAACACTTTATATGCAATTTCTAAAAATTTATGTCTGAAGTACAGAGGTCTTCTCTATATTGGTTTTTTTTTTTTTTTTTAATGGTTTTAGCTACTATTATGAGTAACAATAGTAATATTAGGCATCTTTTCTGAGTCTTTATGATGTGCTAAATATTATCACATATTCAAAATCAAGTAATCCTCACCACACCCCTGGATAGGAGGTATGACTATTGTCTGCATTTTAAATATTATGGCCATACATCAGAAATATTACAGGTTTAGTTCCAGAGCACTGCAATAGAGTATCTCAATAAAGTGTAACAATAATATTTTGGTTTCCCGATACATATAAAAGTTATGTTTGCACTATACTGTAGTCTATTAGAATACTATTGCATTATATCTTTTAAGAAAACTACATACCTTGATTTTTATTGCTTAAAAATGCTAACAACTATCTGAAGTATTGGCAAGTCATAACATTTTTGCTGGTGGAGGGTCTGTCTTGCCTTAATGCTGATGGCTGCTGACTGATCCTAGTGCTGGCTACTGAAGGTTGGAGTGGCTGTGACAATTTCTTAAAATAAGACAACAATGAAGTTTGCTACATCTGTTGAATTTTCATGAAAGAATTATTCATAGCATACAAAGCTGTTTGCTACCACTTTACTCACAGTAGATCTTCTTTCAAGAAGCCCTCTCAGATTTTCCTGTGTCTTTATCAACTAAGTTTGTAATTCTAAACCATTTATTGTCACTTCAGCATTATTCACAACATCTTCACCAGGACCAGGTTCCATTTCAAGAAACTGCTTTCTTTGCCCATCCATGAAAAGCGACTCCTAATCCATTCAAGTTTTATCATGAGATTCAGCAATTTAGTCTCATCTTCAAGCTCCACTTCTAATTCTAATTCCCATACTATTTCCACCACATTGTAGGTGCTTCCTCCACTGAAGTCCTGAACTCCTCAAAGTCATCCAGGAGGTTGAAATCAACTTCTTCCAAACTCCTACTAACATGAATATTTTGACCTCTTCCCGGGAATCATTAATGTTCTTGATGGCATCTAGAATAATGAATCCTTTCTAGAAGATTTTCTGTCGACTGCCCAGATCTATCAGAGGAATCACTATTTAGGGAAGCTACCACCTTACAAAATGTATTTCTAAACAATAAAAACTTGAAAGTTGAAATTACTCCTTGATCCATGGGCTGCAGAACAGATGCTGTGTTAGCAGACAGGAAAACAATATTCATTACTGTGTACATCTCCATGAGATCTCTTGAGTGACCAGATATATTATCAATGAGCAAAAACGCTTGGAAAGGAATCTTTTATTCTGAGAAGTGCAGCTCAACAGTGGTCTTACAATATTGAATATTGTAAGATGTGCTGTCATCCAGGTTTTATTGTTCCATTTCTAAAGCAGAGTAGATTTAGCATAATTCTTAAGGGCCCTAGAATTTTTTAAATGTTTAATGAGCATCAGCTTCAACTTAAAGTCAAGAGCTGCATTAGTCCCTACCAAGAGAGGTAGCTGGTCCTTTGAAGTTTTAAAGACTTAACTTTTCCTCTCTAGCCATGAAAGTCCTATAGAAGGCTGTCTTGCCTACATGGAAAATCTGTGTTCAGTGTGGCTACCTTCATCAGGGATCTTAACTAGATCTTCTGGATGACTCACTGCAGCTTCTCCATCAGCACTTACTGCTTCACCTTGCACTTTCATGTTATGGAGATGGTTTCTTTTCTTAAACCTCATGAACCAACCTCAGCTAGATCCCAACCTTTGTTCTGAAGCTTCCTCACCTGTCTCAGCCTTAGTTAGGGCCTTGCTCTGGATTAAGCCAAAGGAGTATTGTGGTTTATTTGATCTTCTATCTATACCACTAATACTTTCTCCCCATCAGCAATAAGACTGTTTCCTTTCTTATTATTAGTGCTCACAGGGGTGGCACTTTCAGTTTCCTTCAGTAACTTTTCCTTTGCATTCATGACTTGGCTAACTGGTGCCAAAGGCCTAGGTTTGGGCCCATCACAGCTTTCAACAGGCTTTTCCCACTACACTTTATCATTTCTAGCTTTTGATATAAAGTGAGAGACATGTAAGTCTTCATTTCACTTGAACACTCAGAGTCCATTGCATGGTTATTCACTGGCCCAATTTCAATATTGTTGTGTTATGATAATAGGGAGGATGAGGAGAGAGAGAGAAGTGGGGCAAGATCTAGAGGAGCAGTAAGAATTCACATGACATTTATAGATTAAGTTCATTGTCTTAAATGGGTACAGCTTGTGGTGCCCCAAAACAATGACAATAGTAATATCAAATATCAAAGATCACCACAACATATGATACTAATGAAAAGGCTGAAATACCGTGAGAACTACTAAACTGGGATGCAGAGACATAAAGTGAGCACATACTGTTGGAAAAATGGCACCAACAGACTTGCTCAATGAAGAGTTGCCTCGAACATTGAATTTTTAAAAAACACTATCTAGGGCTCAGCACCTGTAGCACAACAGTTACGGTGCCAGCCACATACACCGAGGGTGGTAGGTTTGAATCTGGCCTGGGCCAGCTAAACCCCAATGACAACTATTACAAAAAATAAAAATAAAAAAAATAGCCAGGCGTGGCAGGCTCCTGTAGTCCCAGCTACTCGGGAGGCTGAGGCAAGAGAATCACTTAAGCCCAGGAGTTTGAGGTTGCTGTGAGCTGTGATTCCATGGCAGTGTGGCTCTAGAACCCAAGCACCAAACTACACTGTAGTGTCCCCTACCATTTCTGAGCACGAGCTGCATGCTATACTCTGTACTAGGATCCAAGAAGGCCATCATAAACCAGGCAGATGTAGAATCTTTCCTACATCTAAGCTAAAACCTGAGATGGAGAAGCCAGCCACATGAAAGCTCTGAACCCAGAGGGAGGCAGTGGTGGGAGGAGAGGAGAATTGGAGGATACTCTGACAATGTCAACTCATGTCTTTATATTTAATGTTGTAAGGGGACACTAAAATATGGCTCATTCTACCTTTGCTTGATCTTTCTGTAGGCTGACAACAAAATACTAGGTCCCAAGTATTCCTACATGACTTCCAAAGAGGGTACCCAGAAACCCATTTGTTGATCCATAACTTATCACCCATCTCAAGGGTACAGCAGGGTTGGTTGGAGTTGAAAAGATCAAAAGGCAAGCATTCCTCTGGAAAAGCCGTAAATTTCCTCTGGAAAAGTCAACATCTGCCTCAAGGGGAAGAAGGTTATTTTATTCCTACACTTCAAAATCTAGTAAGGGGATCAGGCATCTGCTCCATGGACTGGGGTCTGATTCCACTGAAAAATCTAAAGGCTAGAGGCAATAGCTCAGCCATGTTAAGGAGCAGTGTTCAGAGAAGGTGGGTGGTGCTTGGAGTAAGTGGCACTTTCACACAGGCAGGATGGAAGAGAGGTTTCCATCAACCATGGGTCTTGTGGGTTTTGTGGGAACCAGGCTGGAGCCATCTTCAAAGAGACATTGCTTAAGAGGCTCACCAGAGAGAGTCTCATGTGGTGGACAGCCAGATGCCCAGGGACAGACAGTTTGCATTGTTGAGTGGCCATCGTCCCACCTCCCACATCACAGGACTAGTTATTGGGAGTTGCCAGTGGGGAATTTCCTAGAAACCCACAAAATGTTTCCCAAGGGAAAGATTTGGGTTTACATTTGCCAAGCCTCTTGAACACTAAGGACATACTGTGAAGATACCAATCTCTGAATGGTGTGGAGGAGTCAGAAGTCTGGGCTAGAGAGCTGGGCCTGCAGGAGTAGATCAAGGTGGGGATATGAAACCAAAGCCATCCGTGCTCCCTCCCCATTGCAGGACTCAAAAGCCAGGAGAGAGGGACACACTTTGAATTTGACTAAAGATCTGAACTTTATTACACATGTATTACTTGGAATTGGGTCATGGTTGTTTTTTTTTTTTTTTTTTCAGATTAACATGAGAGTATAATTAGGTTACATTATTTGTGTTTGTTAGAGACCAAGTTGCAGTTGTGCCCCTCACCCAGGAGGTTGCCATATACCCTTACATTGTGTCTTTTAGATGGGAGTACGTCCCCCGTCCCTCCCTCTCTCATCCCCTTTCATCTTCACTTGAGTTTAATTGTATTTCTCTCTTGTGAGGGTGTGTATTTGTCCACTGGTATCATATTAGTATTGAGTACATTAGATATTTGTCCTTCCATTCCTATGACATTTTACTTAGTAAACTCCATCCAGGTTAATACAAAAGATGTAAAGTCTCCATCTTTTTATGACTGAATAGCATTCCATGGTATACATATACCACATGGTATACATAACTCACCCATCCATGGGTTGATGGGCACTTAGATTGAGTCCACATCTTTGCAGTTGTGAACTGAGCTGTATGTAATAAACATTCTAGTGCAAATGTCCTTATAGTTAAAGGATCTTTTTCTTTTGGGTAGGTATCTAGTAATAGGATTGTGAGATTAAACGGAAGGTCTACTTTTAGTTTTTTGAGAATTCTCTGTAATAAAGAGGCTGTATTAGTTTGCAATCCCACCAGCAGTATAAAATTGGAACTGGATCCTTTAAAACACTAAAATACTTCTGTCTCTTCAACAAGAGGTGTCCCAAGGACTTTTCATGATCTAACTCTAGAAAAGCTGAACTTTTCATTATCTCACTAGAAAAGCTAAAGGGCCTGGTTAAAATTTTTTCTGACAGCAAGGGGACAAAAATGCAGACTTCACTGTAAAGATTTAAAGATCTTGGATAGGTTACAAAGAAAATTGTTTTTAATCATTCGACAGATATATATTGGGTGCTTACAGTGTGTCATGTACAATTCCAATACTTGGAATATATTAGTGAATAGACAAATTATCTGCCCTCAAGTAGCTTACATGCTAGGAGAAGGGAAAGATGACAGTCACAAAAATGATAAATGAATAAATTACATTATTAAAAAAAGTACTTAGTGGTAGAAAAATTGATCATGAGATCAATTGGTCACTGAGAATGCTAAAGAACCATTGATGCAAGGGTTTGTGGATCTTACTGAGTGGGTGATATTTGAGAAAAGAGGTTGTTCTGAAACAAAAGTTAGATCATGTTGCTCCTCTGCCCCAAGCCCCACAATAGCTGCTAAACTCTAGCTACTGGGTGAAGAAACTATAACAGGCAAGAATGGAAGCAGAGAGAACTGCCAGGTGGCTGTGGCAACACTGATCAAGATGAAAGATCATGATGCCATCTTTACACATCTTACAATGATGTGTAAAGATGGTAAGAAGTAGACAGATTCAGCAGATATTTTGAAAGAGAATTTACTAAAAGATGTGGGGAAAAGGCATTAACATTTAGTCTAAGGCTTTTGGGCTAAGCAGACGGAATGTTGGAGTTACCAAAGACTGATGTGAAGAAAACTGTTGGCATAATAGATTTGGGATTGAAGAACAGTTTGAGAAAGAGTTTGAGACTGAGATTCCTTGGACCTCCAAGTGGAGAAGTTGTGTAGGCAACTGAATATGGATCTATGGTGTGAGAAAGAAGTCTGGGCTGGAGTTTGGAAGCAGAGCCTGAGAATTGTCTATAACTTGCAATAAAAGCTGCACCAGCAGAGAAAAAGCAGCCCATGTGTGAATAATGAGGCAAACCTAAGTGGAAAAGAAAAATATTAATTTGCATGAAATCAGAACAGACATCTCTGCCAAATCTCATTACTCAAAGAAATCCTGTATGTTTATGCACTGGCAATTTGGAAAGGTTTTTCATACTAGCTATTTTTCTAAAACGCTTTTGGTCTTCTTGTTTAGATTTTTATTTGTTGAATTTCTTAAGATAAGAAATGATCATGTAGTTTCCACTCTGGGAGGAAATGCAGACTGTGTAGGGGGAAGAGTGAATGGAAGGTGTACAAGGATCTCTCCACCTTCAGCATAGAAAATATTCTATTAAACTTCTCTCTCCTGTTTCATCTATTCATAATCATCTTTACTCTCAATTGACATAATAATCTGTCAATCCCATTATCAGCTTGCTGGCCTTGGAAAGGTAAGTATCCCACCGCATAACCCTGGCCTATCTTTTAAAGGAATTCCCAGTACACAAGTAGAATGCCAGACAGTTTCTCCAGGAGACTCTCTTACTCACACCATCCTAATACATTTCATCAGAGCCCAATCAGTTCTGTACCTGTTAGCAACATAACTGATGCAACATTTTTCTGGTGGAGCAAAAGAAATAAATGTCCAAATGACTATTCTCAATAAAAGTGAATACATACAAGGCCTTGACTTCCTTGCAAGTTGTGGTGAGGTTCCTTCTCCACTGATTTATTTAAAATTTATATCACCATATTTCTCTTAAATGCAGACAAAAATTGTTGTGTGTTAATATATTTCTGCCAACCATTTGGTTAAGAGTATTTTGGGACTGGGCATGGTGGCTCACACATATAAACCTAGCACTCTGGGAGGCTGAGGTGGGAGGATTGATTGAGGTTAGGAGCCTGAGCAAGAGTGAGACTCCATCTCTAATAAAAATAGAAAAAAATCAGCCAGGTGTACTGGCAGGTACCTATAATCCCACCTACTCAGGAGGCTGAGGCAGGAGAATTGCTTGAGGCCAGGAGTTTGAGGTTGCTGAGCTAGGACGATGCCTTGGCACTCTAGCCCAGGACAACAAAGAAAGACTCTGTCTCAAAATAAAAAATAAAAAAAAATAAAAAAATAAATTGGAGTCCCCTCTGTCTGTAAAGTATTACTTAGATATCCATAATTTAAGATTACTTAGTTATCTCTAATTTAAGATTCAGAGCTACATTCCTACCATTGCCCTTTGGTGAGCCCTCTAACCACAATAAAAAAAAGGGGGGGGGGGGGCGGAATTTAGTCTTCTCTGTCAGCCAGACAAAGAAAATTGCAGCTAGATGTCAGAGGGGCAAACTAAATGTCACTCTGACCTAAAGGTTTGGAAAGAATGTGAAAATCCCATTATCAAAAATAAGAGGGCAAGAAAAATGGTGGTAGTAATGTCTAATAGCTAGGTATGCCTTGGTGCTGATTGCATTCCCATTAAGGATGGGCACCATCCTATCTAGACGGTCCATTCATCTAAATTCCAGTTCAGAGGCACAGAGACATTGTAGACTACCCATTCTTAACAGTCCAATGGCTCTGAGACAATGGGTAATTAGGGTATAGAAAACAGGGACACAAACCCTGAAAAAAACACAGAAGTGAGAATAAGCAAAGAAAAACATTTGTAATATATTTAAACTCAGCAGATTTAGCTTTGACTTCAAAGGCGATAGAAGTGGTTCCAAATCAGGCTGGGAGGGTTGTTTATTTTGCTTCACTCAAGTCAGATCCAATGATCCTAATGACTTTAAATTTTCCTAAATTATTCCCCGGTCGTGGGTAGGTTTTGTATTTGGGCCATAGTTGAGACAGCAAATGCTGATTTACTTAGTATTCAATCACCCAATTCCTCATCGGCCAGCATGCTGGCCCTCTGTCAGTATAGTGACTGTTGAAAGTCATACTTCCCCACCTAAAATATCTCAAGTTTATAAAATGCCCTCAGAATAATTAAAGTATAGTTTCAAGATTAAGTATATCACATTCTTTTTTGTTGACATTTCTTTTTTTCTCAAGGAAATGTACTATTTCTCTGTTAACCAAAACACTCAACTCCAAGAGAGTATCTCATTCTCTTGAACAGCACTGTGCAATAAAACGTTCTGTGATGATGAACATGTTCTGATTGGGTGCTGTTTAATATAGTAACTACTGTGTGTGACTATTGAGCATTTAATGTCTAGCTAATGTGTCTAAGGAACAGAATTTTTCATTAAATAATTTGAATGTATTGAATTTAAATCTGATTTTAGAGAATCATTTATGGCTAGTACCTAGTGGTATGCTGGACAGTGCTGCTCGAGAATAACAGAGAAGACATGGAATAGCATCTGGAACATGTATTGTAACAGAGAAGGTGTTATTAGCCTGAAGATGAAACCAACTTTGTGTGCAAATGTGTCTGCAAAATACATCCTAGTTAGAAGCAGCTACCTGTCATATCTGCTATTGCATAGCCTGTGGGACTGCTAACAAAGGAAGGAAGTATTAATGTCCTAGGACCCTCCTTAGCAAAGTACCAAAAATTGGGGAGCTTGAAGCCAGTTTCAAGTTGATTGCTTTCCAGTTCTGGAGACTGGATGTCCAAAATGAAAGTGTCAACAGGATCCATGCTCTATATGACAGATCCAGAGAATTCTGTCTTTCCTCTTGTAGCATTGAGTGTTGGCCAGCAATCTGTGCTTTCTTGAATTGTTGATGTATCACTCCAGACCCAGAGCCATCTTCTCCCTATGTGACTTCACATCATCTTCCCTCATTACCCCTTTTTATAAGGACACTTATCATATTGAATTAGGATCCATCCTAATGACCTCATTTTAATTTGGTTGCCCCTGTAAAGACCCTACTTCTAAATAAGTTCACACTCTACTGGGGGTTAGAACTTTGACATACCTTTTCTTGGAGTGGATAAAATTCAACATATAATATTTGGTTGAGCAAATAATCTTTCTTACTCTAATCCAGTGATTTTCTACCAGCGTGCCACAAGAGGATCTCAAATGTGCCATGAAAATTTATTAAAATCATTAATTGACTTATTTTCAAAAGAAATTCAAAGCACAGGAAGTATATTCTTTATTTTTCCCTCTCTCTTTTTTTTTAAGTGTGCCGCAGAAATTTAACTGTAGGTTCAAGTGTTCTGTGAAATGAAAAAGGTTGAAAAACACTGCTCTACTCCTTTAAAGGCAGCAGGACCAAGCCAGAGGTCCTGTCAGGCTCCCATTTCCCATTAACCAGGGAATTCCGAGCAAGAGCATGGAGGCACCACATCCACTCATGTCTAATCTGCCTGGTGTCTTCTCAGCTTGGTGTGGCACAGGTTTGGCAATAAACTGAGGAGAAAGCAGCCTGAATGGAACCCAAGTCATCATTTTCCCCAGGCTCTGAATCAGACTACTATCCACAGTCTGGCCTGCATAGTACTGCTTCCAGAACTCACCACTACTCACAGCTTCTTAGAAATTTAAAATAAAATATCTTTTCCTTTTAAAAATTTAAGGTGCCCTTGCCTTATATCCTTTTATCTTCCCCACAATTCCCTTTGCTGAGTTGGTGATGCTGCTCTCTGCCAAGCAGCTTCCTTCCATAACTAGATTTGGCACTGTACCCTGCACCTCACCCCCTTGGATACGTGTTAACGTTATGTACCAGCCAACGTCAAAGGGCACAAACCTCCCCAGATGACACATGAGCTCTGGTTGAAGTCCCCTCTGTCTGTAAAGTATGACTTAGTTATCCATAATTTAAGAAATCAGAGCTACATTCCTACCATGGTCCCTTGGTGAGCCCTCTAACCACAATAAAAAGGAGAAATTTAGTCTCCTTCTCTGTCAGCCAGAGAAAGAAAATTGCAGCTAGAGGTCCGAGGGGCAAACCGAATGTCACCCTGACCCAAAGATTTAGAAAGAATGTAAAAATTCCATTATAAAAAATAAGGGGGCAAGAAAAGTATAATTCCAGTAGTAACAGCTCAGAAAAAGCTGTTGGCCTTGATAAGGTGGGTTGGTGAGAATTTTCCTGATGAAGTGGGAGACCTGACACTGCAGGAGACCTGAGCAGGGTTAGCAGATTTAGATCAATCAGGCAAGAGCAAAAGCCATAAAGGGAAGGGGGTAGGATGTGGAGGGACTGAAAAGATGACATAGTCCAGGACAGCTCAGTGAGGAATTTGAAACACAGAATAAGAACAAGGCCCTTGTGATGGTTAATTTTATGTATCAACTTGACTGGGCTAAAGGATGCCCAGATAGGTGGCAAAATATTATTTCTGGGTGTGTCTCTCAAGAAGTTTCCTAAAGAAATTAACATTTCAATCAAGCTGGATGGGTTGACTCAAGACTGTAATCCTGGAGGCCCAGGCAGGTGGATTGCTTGAGCTCAAAAGTCTAAGATCAGCCTGAGCAAGAGCAAGCCCCTATCTCTACAAAAAACAGAAAAACTATCCAAGCATCATGGTGGGTGCCTGTAGTCCCAGCTACTCAGGAGGCTGAGACAAGAGGATTATTCTTACCCAGGCATTTGAGGTTGCTGTGAGCTATAATGCTGCCATGGCATCCTACCCAGTGTAACAAAGGAAGACTCTATCTCAATAAATGAATAAAGATGTGGGTGGGCTTCATGTAATCCATTAAGGCTCCAATAGGACAAAAAGGTGGAAGAAGGTCTGAGATATCCATCTTCTCCTGCCCTCAGATATCGCAGCTCCTGATTTTCAAGCCTCAGCCTCAGACTGGGAATTATACCATCAGCTCCCCCAGTTCTCAGGCCCTTCAGACACAGACCAAATTACAGTGCCTGCTCTTTGGGGTCTCTGACTGGCAGATGGCATATTGTGGAATTTCTCAGCCTCCATAATTACATGAGCCAATTGCCACAATAAACCTTCTCTTCTGTGTATCTATCTATCTATCTATAACCCATTGGTTCTGATTCTCTAGAGAATCCTGACTAACACAGGCTGCTTGGGGGAAAACTCTCAAACTGTGTTTTCCTCACACTGATCCAAAAATCATCAACACAGAAAAAGACATCAGTGACAAATGTGAGGGCTTTTCCACACATACCAGGCAGGGGACACTAGCTGGGCATCCTTAACTCAGTTCTGACACTATCAACCTGAAGATAATGACAAATCCCAAAGTTGAGAGCTCCATCTTTAAAACTACTTATCCAATCCCAAACACCAGTTGCAAGTCTAGGCCTCTGGAACTTCTGACTGACCAGCTTCAAGTTGGTGTTCCCAGGAACTCCTATTTGAGTTCAATTAATTTGCTCACAAAACTCAAGGCAGCACTTATTAACATTTACTGGTTTATTATAAAGGATATTACAAAAGACACAGATGAAGAGGTATGTAGGGTGGGGTGTTGGGGAAGGGTTAGTGCTTCCATGACCTCTCTGGGGGTGCCACCCTCCAGGCACTCTTAGCATGTTCAGTTATCTGAAACCTCTCTGAACTCTGTCCTCTTGGGGTTTTGTGACACTTCATTATATAAGTATGATTGACAACCATGGAAAAATATGATTGGACAAAAAGTATATGATTGAAACCTAGAAAGGCCTGTCCTTTCAGGTTCTTCCTGGCCTCTCTGTGTAACATTTCTTCCTCCAGGTTGTGGGGCAGGACTCTCTCTGGAATGAAGGTGTTCTAACCCACAGTCATTAAAATGGATCTCACCTCCCACAGGTGAAGGAAAACAGAAATGAATGAATGCAGAGATCAAAAACAACTGAGGTGATTGGATTAAAGATGGTGGCTGACTAACAGCTTCCCTGCAACTGGGCATGACGAGTCTGGGGAGACAAGACTCCAGACATCTCTGGCCGGTGGGATCTTCCTATGATCATCCCTTTGAGGATACAGGGAGCCAGCAAGGGACTTGTGGACCCCAGGAGGAGGACAAAAACAGTGGAAAACTGGCAAGTGGCTGCATGTATTCGATCGACCTAATCACGCCGGCAACCGTGAGTACAAGGAGCAGTGAAACTGCAAACTGGAAAGGCCTTACC
The DNA here is from genome assembly GCA_963574355.1 of Loris lydekkerianus. Classification (NCBI taxonomy): domain Eukaryota; kingdom Metazoa; phylum Chordata; class Mammalia; order Primates; family Lorisidae; genus Loris; species Loris lydekkerianus. The sequence goes on from CAUYPK010034196.1 coordinate 22,292, forward strand.
TGTGAACGCTTTTGGTGTTCTTGGACTTGGCGCTCAGTTGAGCTGCCTTGGGGAGAGCTTGAGCAAAAGTGTGGAGAACTTTGGGCATTGTCTGAGGCCCCAAAATGAGCCACTGAGCTGGGCTCAGTGAAAGCCATTGTGTGAAAAAACTGCTCCAGCAAGCTCCGCCCTCAGGGTCCCTGAGCAAGGAACGGGCGGGACAAAGTAACCTAGTGACTAAGCAGCTTAAAGGCGGGGACTGAACTGCCTCACAGCCCTAATCCTTAGGGGCAGAGTGAGACTGTTTTGGCACCCTGGAGCCTTGCACTGTTGCCTTGGGTAGAGTGCCCTGACATCACAGCTCATAGCAACCTCAAACTCCTGGGCTTGGCACAGCCCAGACCTCCATAAGACCTGTGCAGCGACCCCCGACAGGTGACCCGCACCCACCAGGGCTCCGCATTACCTGACCAGGAACTGCGAGAGCCACACAACCCTGCATCCCCCCTCCTGTCTCCTCCCAGCCTCCACACTAGCTCATCCGTATCTGCGTGTCCTCTGGAGCCCTCCCTGCCTCTGCGCAGAGCCCTTCTGGCCAGAGACTGCTAGAGCCTTGGGTTCTATGTGCCAAAGTCACTGCCCCCAGCCCTGTTGCTGAATCCTGGTGTGTTGCACACCAGACCTGCTTCCACAACCAGAACACCCTAACTACAGCAGCCCTAAAGGAACTACACAGGGTCACTCCCTACAAAGATCCATCAACAATAGAGTGATCCCACTGGGGTCTAATCTTGGAGAGACACCTCCCTAACTCTGAGGACGGCCAGAGGCAATGGTGAAAAGCAATCATGGTGAAGAGCAATCATGAGGTGAAATCAACAGAAAAACTCTGGCAATATGAATAATCAGAGTAGATCAACTCCCCCAGGGATTAATGGGGCAGAAACAGCACAAGACCCCATGCACAAATAAATAGCTGAGATGTCAGAAATTCAATTCAGGGTCTGGATAGCAAACAAGATCAAATTAGAATTCCAAAGATTATCTCAAGAATTCAATGGATTCAAAGAGCAAATGACCAAAGATTTTGAATCATTGAGACAAGAAGTTGCATCCCTCAAAGATGTGAGAAACACAGTAGAATCCCTCAGTAACAGAATGGAGCAAGCAGAAGAAAGGATTTCTGACATTGAAAACAAAGCTTTCAAATGCTTCCAAACCTTCAAAGAAGAAGAGAAATGAAGAGCAAAAACAGACCACTCTCTCAGAGAGCTCTGGGATAATTCAAAGAAAACCAATATTTGTCTTATAGGGATCCCCAAAAGTGACAAAGTGGCTTCAAAAGGCACAGAGTCTCTTCTCCATGAGATTATGAAGGAGAACTTTCCAGATATGCCAAGGGATTCCGAAATTCAGATAGCAGACAGTTTCAGAACTCCAGCACGACTCAACCTGAATAAGACAACCCCAAGACACATCATAATCAATTTCACTAAAGTTAATATGAAGGAGAAAATTCTGAAAGCTGCCAGACGAAAGAAAACCATTACCTACACGGGGAAGAATATTAGAATAACCGCAGATATCTCTGCTGAAACCTTTCAAGCTAGAAGAGCATGGTCATCTACTTTTAATCTCCTAAAACAAAATAATTTTCAACCCAGGATCCTGTACCCAGCTAAACTGAGCTTCATTTATGATGGAGAAACTAAATACTTCAACGACATTCACCTGTTGAAGAAATTTGCCACAACTGAACCAGCTCTCCAGGACATTCTTAGACCTATCCTCCATAAAGACCAGCATAATTCTTCACCACGAAAGTAAACCCATCGAGAAAATTTTTGATCAAATCCCAACTCCCACAGTCGCAAAAGGATTAAAAATGTCCACCAGACTCTCGAAAGGCTTATCAATATTCTCAATTAATGTGAATGGTTTAAATTGTCCTCTAAAGAGGCACAGGTTGGCTGACTAGATACAAAAACTCAAGCCAGATATCTGCTGCATACAAGAATTGCATCTTACATTAACAGACAAATATAGACTCAAGGTGAAGGGATGGTCATCTATACTCTAGGCAAATGAAAAGCAGAAAAAAGCAGGCATTGCAATCCTATTCGCAGATGCAATGGGCTTTAAACCAACCCAAATAAGGAAGGATAAAGATGGACACTCATACTTGTTAAAGGTAATACTCAATATGATGAGATTTCAATTATTAATATTTATGCAGCCAACCAGAACGCACCTCAATTTATAAGAGAAACTCTAACAAACATGAGCAACTCAATTTCCTCCAGTTCCATAGTAGTTGGAGATTTTAACACCCCTTTAGCAGTGCTGGATAGATCCTCCAAAAAGAAGCTAAGCAAAGAAATCTTAGATTTAAACTTAACCATTCAACATTGGGACTTAACAGACATCTATAGAATATTTCATCCCAATAAAACTGAATACACATTCTTCTCATCAGCCCACAGAACATACTCCAAAATCAAACACATCCTGGGCTACAAATCTAACCTTCACAAATTAAAAAAAATAGAAATTATTCTTTGCATCTTCTCAGACCATCATGGATTAAAAGTTGAGCTCAATAACAACAGGAATCTGCATACCCATACAAAAACATGGACGTTATCATGGTCTTGATTTGCATTTCCCTATAAGCCAAGGACATTGTGCATCTTTTCATGGGCTTATGGGCCATTTGTATATCATTTTTTGGGAAATAATGTATTCTGATCTTTTTCTCATATTTTAATTAAATTAATTGTTTTTTAGTTGTGAGATTCCTTTTGTACTATTTTGGACAGTAGTCTTATCAGATATATCATACATCGGATTTGGAAATATTCCACTTCTTCTATGGGTTGTCTTTTCATTTTCTTGATGATGTCCTTTGAAACAGAATTTTTAAATTTTGATGAAGCCTAATATATATTTCTTTCTTTACTTGCTTGTATTTTTGTTGTTATATCTAAAAAACTATTCTGTATTCCAATGTCACAATGATTTTCACTTCTGGGAGTGTTATAGTTTTAGCACTTGTATTTTGGTCTTTGATTTAATTTTGAGTTAATTTTTCTATATGGTATGAGGTGGATAAGCACTCAACTTCATTATTTTGCATGTGGATATCTGGTGTCCCAGCAGATTTATTGAAAAATCTATTATTTTCTCAACTAATTGTCTTGGCATTCTTACTGAAAATCAGTTACCTTTAAATATGAAGGTTTATATCTGGATTCTAAATTCTCTTCCATTGATCAATGTACACATCTATCCTTGTTGTCTGTATCATACAATATTACTACAGCTTTGTAGTAACTGTGGAAGTTATACAGCTTTTGTATATCCCCAACTTTGTTCTTCTTTTTAAAGGTTCTTTATTCTTCCTTGGTCCTTTAAATCTTCATACAAGTTATAGAATCAGCTTGTCAATTTATGTAAAAAAAGTCCACTGAGATTTGGATGGGACTTGCAAGTATCTGTAGGTCATTTTAATAATAGTAAGTCTTCCAATCCATGAACATGGAACATCTTTCAATTTATGTTTTTTTTTTAAGTTTTATTCAACAATATAGCTTTTATATGTAAGTATTTTATTTTATTTTATTTTATTTATTTATTTTGAGACAGAGTCTCACTTTGATGCCTTTGTGGCATCGTACCTCACAGCAATGTCCAACTCTTGCCTCAGCCTTCTGAGTGGCTGGGACTACAGGCACCCACCACTACGCCGGGCAATTTTTTTTTGTTGCAGTTCTCATTGCTGTTTTAGTTGGCCGGGCCGGGTTTGAACCTGCTACCTTTGGTATATGGGGCCAGTGCCCTACCCACTGTGCTACAGGTGCTGCCCATTTTATTGATTTTGATGTTTTTGCAAGTGGCATTGTTTTTCTAATTTATTTTCCTTTTTTTATTTTTTTTTGAGACATAGTCATACTTCATTGCTCTCTGTAATGTGCTGTGGTGTCATAGCTTACAGCAACCTCAAACTCTTGGGTTCAAACGATTCTCTTTCCTCAGCCTTCTAAGTAGCTGGGACTACAGGTGCCTGCCACAACACCCAGCTATTTTTATTTTTTGGTTGTAGTTGTCATTGTCATTTGGCAGGCCCAGACTGGATTAGAATCTGCCAGCTCCTGTGTTTGTTGCTGGCATCAAGCTGCTCAGCTACAGGCACCAAGCCCCTAATTTTATTTTCTGATTGTTCATTGCATGTTTATAGACATAAACTTGATTATTGTGTATTGGTTTTGTACTGTGTAACCTTTATGAACTTAATTATTAGTTCTAATAATAAGTTTTTAGTGGATTCTTAGGATTTTCTATGTACAAGATCATGTCATCTGCAAATAGAAATAGTTTTACTTCTTCTTTTCCAATCTGATGTCTTCGTATGTTATGTTCTTGCTTAATTGTCCAGGCTAGAACCTCTGGTATAATTTTAAAAAGTAGTGAGGACATTTTTGTCTTGTTCCTTATTTTAAGGGGAAACCATGCAGTGTTTTATCATTTAAGATTGATGTTAGCCATGAGTTTTTCATAGGTATCCTATAAAGGTTAAGGAAGTTTCTTTTGTTTCTAGATTGTCAAGTGTTTTGACCATAATGAGTTACTGAATTTTTTCAAAATCCTGTCAGTTCCACTGGGGTTTTGAATTTTTAAAAATACTTTTTCTGTATCTGTTGTGATGTTCATGTGTGATTTTTATCATTTATTCTGTTGATTTGGTTTAGAACTTTAGGTCGGTAGATCTTTATTCTGGACTGGGTGTGGTAGCTCACGCTTATAATACTAGCATTCTGGGAGGCCGAGGTGGGTGGATTGCTCTGAGATCACAAGTTCGAGACCAGCCTGAGCAAGAGTGAGACCCCATCTCTAAAAATAGCTGGGCGTTGTGGCTGGTGCCTTTAGTCCCAGCTACTTGGGAGGTTGAGGCAAGAGAAGCACTTGAGCCCAAGAGTTGGAGGTTGCTGTGAGCTGTGATGCTGTAGCACTCTACTCACGGTGACAAAGTGAGATGCTGTCTCAAAAAAAATTTTTGTTAATTAATTGATTTGCAGATGTTAACCCAATATTGCATTCCTGGGCATTCTGTATAATCCTTTCTATATGTCGCTGGACTTAGTTTGCTAGTATTTTTTTGGAGATTTTTGCATTTATAGTCCTAAGAGAGGCTAGTCTATAGTTTTCTTGTGTTTTATTTGGTTTTGTGTTTTATTTATTTATTATTAAATGGTCCTCATAGAGTAAGTTGAGAAATGTTTGCTTCTATTCTTTTTGGGGGGTAGAATTTGTTAAGAATTTGTATTTTTCTTTAAATGTTTGTTAGAATTCACCCATGTAGCTATCAGAATCTGGACTGTGGGTAGTTTTTTGATTACTAATTTAACAGAAGTCCTCATTACTGAATTGCTTTTAAAAATCTTTTATCTTGGGGCAGATAAGGATGATTATGTGTATGGCACTACAACCCGGAGTATGATCAACCGCAGCTGGAAGACATCTATAAATCTTAGTGCACTGATTAAAATTCCTGGAGTTTGGGACCCTTTTGTGAAGAGTTATGTAGAGGTAAGTAGAATTTTTCTGAAATTTATTAATGGAGTATCTTTTTCTGGTCTGAGTGATTTTTGTTTCTTTTACTAGTATAGTTGTAAATGTCTGATTCCTGATGAGCTAAAAAGAAAAGCATAAACATCTTTTATGATTTTGTGGGATATAAAAGGAAAGAGGACAAAAATATGAAAGCAGGTTACAATATGCAGGATGAAGAATAATGGCTTTTAGGAAGTTCATAAGAATGTGCTGTCATCCCAGAGTCATTTTAAAAGGACTGAGTGCTTTGGCACTGGGAACTAGGAATAAGTCTTTAAAATAATCTGCTTTTTTGAAAGATAACAAGTGCTAAAGTGATAATTTTGTTGTCAGAAGATAATCTCCAAAAGCATATCTCAGCAAATACAGGAATTACTGTGTAAGGGTGAGAATGGAATGAAAGGAACTATAATTCTCCTACACTCCTTTTGTGGCTGAAAGTGTTTAGGATACTGAGGTTATTTTCATTGCATTTGTAGTCATTAGTGTGCCCTGCTTTGAAGACTCTTTATTTCTTACGGGAACAGTTCCTATGTTGAAGTTGTTGCATTTTTCAGCATTATAAGGAAAAAATGGAAACCTGTGTAGGCCTTTTTGGAAGTGATTATCTGTGTTTCATAGATGTTGTAACATTATCCTGGTGAAAGCAAAAACTAGCATTTATTGTTCCCTATATAGCACTGTTTTCAGTTTTGTGATTTTTTTTTTATACCCATCATTAAAGTTAAGCTGATCTTCTGCAGAGCTATTTTTCAGAATTTAGCTAACATACTATGACTTATTTTATATAGATGCTGGAATTCTATGGGGATCAAGATGCAGCTCAAGAGGTACTCACCAATTACGCATATGATGAAAAGTTCCCATCAAATCCAAATGCTCATATCTACTTATACAACTTTTTAAAGCGAAAAAAGGCACCAAGAGCAAAACTGCTAAGTGTGCTTAAGGTATAAAGTTTTCATTTCAGTGTTTGATCAGGGGTACATTAAAACACCATTGCATTCCAATTTTCATGTTACAGCACCTGTAGAAAATTACAATATATGTGCCGTTGCAGGCAGAATGGGGACCAAAGACCCCATTCTTGGCAAGGGAAAACACTCCCAGAAAAAGGGGAAAATAAAAAAGTAAGCTAAGCATGGCGGAACAAAGGAAAGTAAGCTAGCTTATGTTTAAACCAGCTGCTGCTAAGTTTCTTATCAGAGCAAGTGTCCTTCCTTTCCTAGAATCCTGGCCTATCAGGGATACAGCTTACTAACACCCCTGCTGGGTTTGTAAGCACTCTGAAGGAATAAAGGCCACAGAGGAAGCTGTGTGCAAGGCCTAGGACGAAACATTAACTAGGTTGGTTCCTGCCTAGTTAACTGTCAAAGCAAATACCCATTGTGAAGATTTGTAGGGGGCTGGGGCAGAGATCAAAGGAACAGCTCAAGCCCTGAAATATTAGCAGGAGGACTTATATCCCTTATCACAGAGAAAGACCCTCTGTGGTGGTTATGAGAGGAAAATTCCAATTCTTCAGAGGAGATTAATGTTAGTGGCATTTTACTCTGCAGTGAACTAGTGGAGATTAACACCTCCCTAGAAATCTGTGTGTGTGAGCTTAGATAGGAGGCTGTCCCCACACATGGCTCAGGTCCTAGATTTCTGAGGACTGCTCAGACTCTTAAGGTTAATGATTATGGAAACAATAGGAGCTAATAGGCTCACTCAGAGAAACTGTTAGTGTCTTTGTTCCCTTCCAAAATTAATCTCTGGGCTAATGAGCAAATAGCCTTCAGTGAAAGCTGAGTGGAACCGACACTCAGGGCCACCGTCAGAACCCCTCAAAACCCCACAAACGGGCAGTAGTCCCCTCAGCTCCCACCTTTGAAGATTCTGTTCTGTATGTCTTGTTTCCTTCTTTCTCATTGTTTCTAATTTTAAACTTCCTCAGTTGATCGCTGCGAGATCCGCACGTCTTAACGGACCCTGCCTCAGGAGCAGGACCCCAGCATTTGGCATCCAGTTTGTTCCTGTGGATTCTCAACTGGCCTAGTTGATGTTTCTTCCTAGGCCTTGCACACAGCTTCCCCGGTGGTCTTTATTCCTTCAGAGTGCTTACAGACCCAGCAGGGGTATTAGTAAGCTGTATTCCCAATTGGCAAGGTTTCTAGGAAAAGCAGAAAACTTGCTCAGATAAGAAATTTAGAAACGGTTGGTTTATAGTAAACTAGCTGACTTTCCTGTGTTCTACATCGCTTAGCTTACTTTTTTATTTTCCCCTTTTCCTGGGGGTGTTTTCTCTTGCCAAGAATGGGGTCTTCAATCCGCATTCTGCCTGCATACCATAAACTGAGGTAAACAGAGAAAGTTGGCAACAGCTTCAGATATCAGGCAGGTACTCCTATGCCAGCACCTCTGCCCAAGTGAGACTGAGAAGAGGGTCAGCATTTCAGAAACTCTTTGCCACACTAATTGGAAAACTTTGCATTGATATTTTTGGAAGATAAATTTTATTGGAATTTAATTTTCAGACAGTAAGACACTTATTTTAGATGCATTTTAACAATATGCATACAAGGATATGCACCCATATGTATATGCATAGCAATATATGCACCCATGAACCACCATGACAGTCAAGATATAGAGCATTCCTATTACCTCCATCTCCCCCCAGCATCTCTCATTTCTCTGTGTAGCCAATCTACCCATGTATCCCTGAACCCAGGCAATCACTGATTTGCTTTTTGTCACTATAGATTAATTTACCTCTTCTAGAATTTCCATATATTCATATAAATGGAATCTTCCAGTATGTAAGATGTATGATTTTTTTTTTTTTTTTCTTTTTTTGAGATGAGAGTCTCACTTTATCCCTCTGGTTAGGGTGCCATGTTGTCATAGCTCACAGTAACCTCAAACTTCTGGGTTCAAGTGACCCTCTTGCCTCAGCTTCTCTAGTAGTCAGGGCTACAGGTGCCTGTCATTAACTCCTGGCTAGTTTTTCTATTTTTAATAGAAGTGGAGTCTTGCTCTTGCTCAGGCTGGTCTTAAACTCCTGAGCTCCAGGGATCCTCCTGCCTCAGTGCAGGGATCATAGGCATGAGCCACCATGCCTGGCCTACACATTATATTTTCATTTTGGGTAGTTCCCTAAGAGTAGAATTGCTACTTAAGAGTAATAAGGAAAGGATATTTTTGATTCTTCTTTCCTTTCTTTTTTTTTTTTTTTTTTTTTGAGACAGTCTCACTTTGTCACTCTTGGGGGAGTGCCGCTGTGGCGTTATAGCTCACAGCAGCCTCAAACTCTTGGGCTCAAGTTTCTTTCAAATACTTTGTGTATTTGAGGGAGGGAGGTTATTTGTCTTACTGATGTGGAAGTTTTCACATAATCTGAATACATGTCCTTTGTTAGGGATATTGAGTGTGAATATTTTCTCTCAATCTGTGGCTTGCCTTTTTGTTTAATAATATATCTTTCAAATACTTATAATTTTAATGAAGTTCAATTTATGTGTTTTTTTTTTTTTTTTTTTCTTTTATGGTTAGTGCTTTTTGTGTAAGAAATCTTTGAGTATTCCAAGATAATGAAGATTCTCTTCTGTGGTTTTTGTTTGTTGTTTTTATTTTTATTTTTTTTTGAGACAGGGTCTCTCTCTTTAACCCAGTCTGGAGTACAGTGGTGTGATCATAGCTCACTGCAGCCTTGAGCGCCTAGGTTCAAGCAATCCTCCTGCCTTAGCCTCCCAAGTAGCTGGGACTACAGAAATGCATCACCAATCTTGACTAATTTTTCTTATTTTTGTAGTTGATAGGGTTGTTGTCCAGGCTATTCTGAACAACTCCTGACCTCAAGCATTCCTTCTGCCTCAACCTTCTAAAATCTAGGATTACAAATGAGATCTACCACACCTGGCCGCCGCCTTCTTATTATTTTTTTTACTATAGGTGCTGCATAATTTTATGTTTAGATGTATGCTAGATTTTTAGCTAATATTTTGTGTAGTGTGAGGTAAAGTTAAGGTTTATTTTTTCCTCATGATTGTTCTAGCACTGTTTATTGAAAAGACTATCCTTTCTCCATTGAATTACATTAGTAACTTTGTTGAAAATCATTGGGCTGTATATGAAGTCTATTGTGTTCTAATGATATTTATTTCCATCTTTATACCGTTGCCATTAGTATAGTTTTGTTTTTTTTTTTTTTTTTTACTTATTATTAAATCATAACTGTATACATTTATGCAGTACAATGTGATGATTTGATCTACAATCTGGAATGCTTAAACTAATTAACATAACCATCACCTCACTTATTTTTGTGGTATGACGTTTATAATATACTCTTAGTTGTTTTGAAATGTACCCTTGCATTTTGTACCAACACTTGCTACCAACCCCCTCCCACACTGTCCTCCTTTTTTGCTTTTTTTGGTTTTATTATTATTTGGGATCCATTGAGAACACAAAGAATTAGGTTACACTGATTGCATTTGTTAGGTAAAGTCCCTCTTACAATTATATACTGCCCCCAAGGGGTGTGTCATGCACCATGACCCTCCACCCCTGTACTCTTCTCTCCTCCCCTCTCCCCACTCCCTTATTCTCCTACCCCTTGCCTTGTATCAAATCATGTACTTATTAGAATTGAGTTCTTTGGATTCTTCATTCTTGTGATGCTTTTGAGAAGAATGTGTTCCAACTCTATCCAGATTAATACAAAAGACGTGAAGTCTCTATCTTTTTAATGACTCAGTAGTATTCCATGGTGTACATATACCACAGCTTGTTAATCCATTCCTGGGTTGGTGGGCATTTAGGTTGTTTCCACATTTTGGCAATTGTAAATTGAGCTGTGATAAATAATCTAGTAGTGCAAATGTCCTTATGATAAAAGGATTTTTTTTCTTCTGGGTAGATGCCCAGTAATGGGATTGCAGATCTCAAATGGGAGATCTTAATTTGCGTTCCTTGAGATTTCTGCATACTTCCTTCCAAAGAGGCTGTTCTAATTTGCAGTCCCACCAGCACTGTAAAAGTGTTCCCTTCTCTCCATTTCCACGCCAGCATCTGCAGCATTTAGACTTTGTGATGTAAACCATTCTCACTGGGGTTAGGTGATATCTCAGGGTAGTTTTGATTTGCGTTTCTCTGATGATTAGGGATGATGAGCATTTTTTCATGTTAGCCATCCATCTGTTTTCCTTACAGAAGGTTCTATTCTTGCCCAGTGATATATGGGATTGTTGGTTCTATTTTTGTTATTTAATTTGAGTTCTTTCCGTAGATCCTAGTTACCAAGCTTTTGTCCAATTCATAGTATGGAAATATCTTTTCCCATTTTAAAGGTTGTCTGTTTGCTTTGGTTGTTGTCTCCTTAGCTGTACAGAAGCTTTTTATTTTAATTATGTCCCATTTATTTATTTTTGTTGTTACAATTGCCATGGAAGTCTTCTTCATAAAATCTTTCCCCAGGCTGATATCTTCAAGTGTGTTTCCCACACTTTGCTCAAGAATTTTTATTGTTTCATGCCTTAGATTTAAATCTTTTATCCCTCTTGAATTAATTTATGTAAGTGGAGAAAGGTGTGGGTCCAGTTTCATTCTTTTACCATGTGGTTATCCAGTTCTTCCAGCACCATTTATTGAATAGGGATTCTTTTCTTCAGTGTATGTTCTTGTTTGGTTTATCAAAGATTAGGTGGCTGTAAGATGTTAGTTTCATCTCATGGTTTTCTATTCAGTTCCAAATGTCAATGTCTTTATTTTTGTGCCAGTACTGTGCTGTTTTGATCACTCTGGCCTTGTAGTATAGCCTAAAGTCTGGTAGGGAGATACCTTTGGCATTGTTTCTGTTACTCCTTTTGCTTTTGGGAGAATAGCTATCCCAATGGGTGTGAAGCAATGTCACTATCTCATTGTGGTTTTGATTTGCATTTCCCTCATGGCTAATGATGCTGTGCATCTTTTCATGGGCTTATTGGCCATTTGCTTATGTTATTTAAAGAAAATCTATTTAAGTTCTTTGTTCTTATTTGTTCTTATTCTTGTTTGAATTGGATTGTTTGATATTTGTTGTTAAATTGTAGGAGTTCTTTACTTATTTTGTGGTCAGTTTTCAATTATTATATTTTAGAAGTCAAATAAAAAGAAAGGTCCTGAAGAAATGACTATTACTCTTCTTTTAAAGGGCCAATTCTCTTTAATTTTTACTTTCATGTTCATCAAAATTGACATTATCAAATCTTCATGTGTGGAAACCATGTTTTATAAAATTTTCAACTGGCTTTAACTTACGAAATATAATGCCATATACTTAAAGTTTCTATTTTTATTTTACTCTTCAAGATTTCCTTCTACTCATTTGTACAACAAAATGCTTAGTTACAAGACTGTGCCTTCATTCAGGTTGCTAATTACTAATGGGTTTTTTAAAGTTTTTTATTTTCATTTTTATTTTTATATTTAAAAAGCTTTTAAAAAATGGTACAGAAAGTCCACATTGAACATGTAATTTCTTGTTTATATTCAAGACTAGATGTCTTTGTTTTTCTTTTTGACAAACATGGTATTTGGAATTAAGAACTCGATAGATGGTTTCAATGGCAGATTGGACACAGAAGAGAGAATTAATGAACTCCATAGGAAATAACAGGTTAAAGCACAGAGAGCCAAAAGGCTGAAAGGTGCAGAAAACAGTATACAAGGAACTTGTGAAAGGATCTGACATACTTGTAATTAGAGTAAATCTATTTTCCATCTATTTCCTCAGTTATCTTATCTTGTTATTAGAGTTAAAAAACAAAGAAAAAAGCTTTACAGAGAAAGATTTTCTATACCTAGAATGAAACTGCATAAAAAGCAAAGTATTTTTAAGATACTTCATTCCGTTACTGACAGCATATTAGACAATAAGAACTTCATTTGAAAGTAAGCTGAAATTTGAGAAATACTTTTTTAAAAGTATGTAAAAATAACAAGACTATTTGTTCTTCCAGATTTTGTATCAGATTGTACCATCCCATAAATTGATGTTGGAATTTCATACATTACTTAGAAAATCAGGTAAATAATTTTTTTCATATCTCTTTGTGTAAAGAATCTATAGACTAGTAATTAACAAGTTGTGGCCCAGGGACCAAATCCACCCTTTCCCTGTTTCTATAAAACCAAATTCTATTAGAGCCCATTTATTTCTGGATTATCTATGTTTACTTTTGTATCATAATGACAGAGTGTGTATAGTTGTGACAGACTATATAACTTGCAAAGTTTAAAATAATTACTATCTGACTTAGCAAAATATCTCATGCCTATAATCCTAGTACTCTGGGAGGCAAAGGTTGGAGGATTGCTTGAGCTTGGGCTTTCAAGACCAGTGTGAGCAAGAGGAAGACCCCATCTCTAAAAATAGAAAAATTACCTGGATGCTGTGGTGGGCACCTGTAGTCCCAGCTACTTGGGTGGCAGGAGGACCACTTGGTCCCAGGAATTTGAGATACTGTGAACTCAGCTGACACCATGGCACTTTACCCTGGGCAACAGAGTGAGACTCTGTCTCAAAAATAATAAAAAAATTACTATATGCCCTTTTATAGAAAAAAGTTTGCAAACATATTACAGAACAGCGAGCAATAGTTAATAAAAGTAAAATGTCTTTGATTTATATAATTCACCCGATTTTAATCCCTTTTAGAGTTCAGCTCTGTGTAGAAAAGAACATATTTCTTTATTGAAGGAAATCATCTGGCTAAGCCCAGTTGGTCCTAAGAATGTTTAGGTTTATCTCATAATAGAAAGAACACAAATAAAATGCCCAAATTGGAACAAGGACTCTAAATAATGTTCTCAGTAGTATATAAGTCTTGGAATATAACCCATGTAGGGATGAGGCTCACCACTGTTACCTCATTAGCATGGACTGTTGATTTTTTCATATTCATCACAGGAGTGTGAACATAGTACTTTTTTTTATCTGTTACCCAAACCAGAATGTTTATGCTTTAGTAATATTTTATGAACTCTGTGAATGTGTGTGTGTGTGTGTGTGTGTGTGTGTGTGTATATGTATGTATGTATATATGTATAGCTTTGTATACTTTAACACCTTATGTAAACTTAAACTTTTATGACCTTTGCAGAAAAAGAAGAACACCATAAACTGGGATTGGAAGTGTTATTTGGAGTTTTAGATTTTGCTGGATGCACTAAGAATATAACTGCTTGGAAATATTTGGCAAAATACCTGAAACAGACCTTAATCAGGTAAGAAACAGAGTTTTGGTTGCTGGATTACCATAAATGACATTTCCCAATATTTTAGCTTAGATCTGTCAGTTTTCAAATAAAGTTCTTTGCTTATGTGTTTGGAGTTCTTGAACTGTATCTTCAGCTGTTTCCTTGTGAGTACATTTTCTTCTGAACCAAGGAAATAGAGAATTATGAGGATAACATGCAAGAATTCTATCAAGAGTTATTCGGGGGTGGAGGCAAGATGGCTGACTGAAGCCAGCTATCCACAGAGGCTCCTGTCTAGGAGGAGAGTTAGAGGACCAAAATTTAGCAAGTAAGCTGGTGGATTAGAGCTACGCCAAAAGAGAAAGTTGAAGAATGCACATCAACCCCGCTGACGCGAGCTGCAACCCCAAGGATACAAACAAAAGGTACAAAATTTCATCACCAAGTGGACGGGAATCCCCTCCCCCATGAGAACGGGTCGGAGTACTCCATTCAAGCAAGCAAGCAGAGTTCAAAAGTCCTCCCATAATATCCCATGGGAGAGACCCTCTAAAAACTGGATGTACTTCCCCTACTAGGGTGCCATGGCGCTCTCCTACCAGGCATAAAGCTGTATATATTCTCTACCTGCAATTCTGAACTCCCAGCACTCCACTCCACTCTCACTCTGAGGGTCTGGAAGCCTGTTCCCCAAGAGTCCAGATTCTTGGGTATTTTCTCAAGAGGTATGGACAGGGCATGGACTGCTGCTGGTCAGTGCTGATTCTGTAGCATGGGAGTAAGGAGAGGATGGTTGGCTGAGAGGGAACCATACAGGAGTGGTGGTGCCCTGAGGCACAGAGCAGAAGCCGCAGCAGCAGCAATAGGGCTCACCCCTGGATATTCTGGATTTACAACCCCTGTCTCTCTGGAGAACCAGAGGAGGCTGGGCATCTTCCCTGGTGGCAGCCACTGGCAGAACAGATCTGGGACGGAAATGCAGGCCCCATGAGTATAGGGTTTGCCTGAGGTGGTACAGGAAATATGCACGTGCAGAGCTCGCAGATTCCCAGGGTGAGGCTGACCAGAGGACTGCTTTACTGCACCTGGGACGCACCCGTCCCTCAGGGGATCATTAGCTGAGACAAAGGAGGTCAAGCAGAGGCTGGAACTGACAGCTAACCTTGCCGTGACTACAAACTGCAGCTGAGAGTGGGCAGCGGCACAGATAGGGCCTGAGGTTCAGGTTCTGTGAACTCAAAACAGCTTCTCTTCTGCAGGGGAATTTACCTGGGACAGACACAAATTCTGCAAAGTTGTTGTGTCATTAACATCAATCAGGGGCGGGGCTGGAACTGAGTGAACAGCCCCAACCGCCATTAAGCACCTGAGGTTGTCAGGCCTCACCTCCCCCTGCTGGCAGAGAGCAGTGGCCTGGCTGAGGAGACAGAGATCTCCCTGTGGTTCAGGCAGGTGCAAACCCCTGGAGTCTCTGCTCATTGGAGGCAACAGGGTCACAGCCCTTCGGGGTTATGAGTGACTGAGTGTGACAGAGGTGCAAGGGAAGGAGGCATCAACCTTCCCAGACTAATCTATTTGCTGGGTGGGTCCTTCTGACCTCACTGAGCACCAGAGTGAGTCGTATTTGAGTTGTCAGCAGATGCCTGTGATCTAGTTGCCAGAGACCTTTTAAACTCTCCCACCTAAGACAGGTGCTGACTGAGACAGTTGATTTGGACCTCTTGAACTGGGTTAATCACCCGAGGACTATTCAAGTGGTATTGTTGCCTGTGGGGGGGGGGGGGGGCGGGGTGACTTAATTGCTGGTAATTCTCCACAGCTGAGATTTCAACCCAGAGTAACTGATTCACTAGAGTAGGACAGAGACCAGCTGAAAATAAGACAGAGCCACTTAGCCCCACCACACCAAGCAGGTCCCCGGTTTCTCAGGCCGTAGCGCTGTACGGGTCCTTGGCAAAGCTCCAGGGCAAAAGGTACAGACACCAGTCCCAGCTTTTGGGCAAAGGGCTGGTTAATCACTACTCCTGGAGTCCTCAACCCAACTTCTCTTTATCTGCTCATCTAGTCAAACAGTGTAAAATAATCATGGGGCAGAATCAGCAGAAAAACCCCAGTAATATGAATAACCAGAGTAGATCAACCCCCCCACCCCCAAGGAAAGATATGTCAGGAGCAACTGAAGATCTCATTCATAAACAGATGGCTGAGATGTCAGAAATTGAGTGAAGAATTTGAATCACAAACAAGATTAATAGAATGGAGGAAGAGTTGGAATTAGAAATTTGAGGAGCAATTCAAAAGTTGTCTCAAGAATTCAACGAATTTAAAGACAAAATCATCAAAGATTTTGACACCTTTAGACAAGAATTTGCAGCCCTCAAAGATCTGAAAAAATACAGTAGAATCACTCAGGAACAGAGTGGAGAAAGCAGAAGGAAGGATTTCTGACATTGAAGACAAAGCCTTTGAACACTCCCAAACTCTCAAAGATGAAGAGAAATGGAGAGCAAAAATGGATCATTCTCTCAGAGAGCTCTGGAATAATTTGAAGAAGGCTAATATCTGACTCATTGGAATCTCTGAAACTGATGAAGTGGCCTCGCTAGGCACAGAGGCCCTTCTCCATGAAATTATGAAAGAGAATTTTCCAGACATGTCTAGAGATTCTGAAATTTAGATAGCAGACAGTTTCAGAACCCCAGCACAACTCAACCCCAATAAGACATCCCCCAGGCATATTATAATTAACTTCACTAAAGTTAATATGAAGGAGAAAATTCTCAAAGCAGCCAGACGAAAGAAAGCTATTACATACGAAGGGAAGAATATTAGAATGACTGCAGATCTCACTGCTGAAAATTTTCAAGCCAAAAGAGATGGTCATTGACTTAATCTCCTAAAGCAAAATAACTTTCAACCCTGGATCCTGTATCCAGCTAAACTGAGTTTCATTTATGATGGAGTAATTAAATACTTTAATGACATTCGTATGTTGAAGAAATTTGCCATAACCAAACCAGCTCTTCAGGATATTCTCAGACCTATCCTCCATAATGACCAACCCAATCCTCTACCACAAAAGTAAACTCACTCAGAAACTTTTGATCAAACTCTAACTTCCACACTGGCGAACGGATTAAAAATGTCCACTAGACTTTTGAAAAACTCGATACCCAAAATATTACTAGACTTATCAATATTGTCCATTAATGAAAATGGCTTAAACTATCCTCTATAGAGGCATAGGTTAGCTGACTGGATACAAAAACTCAGGCCAGATGTTTTTTGCATACAAGAATCGCATGGGATTACACCTGCAGTGCATCTCACAAGGGTATATGTGAAACTTAGTAAATGTGGAATGTAAATGTCTTAGCACAATAGCTAAGAAAATTCCAGGAAGGCTATGTTAACCAGTGTGATGAAAATGTGTCAAACGGTCTATGAAACTAGTGTGTGGTGTCCCATGATCACATTAATGTACACAGCTATGATTTAATAAAAAAATAAAAAGAAACACCCACTCAAAAAAATTTAGAGGATCAGCAGGCAGCTGGACAACAGGAATCTACAGAGAATTTTTGCTGAGTGTTCCCAGGGACTTGAGAAAGGGTCTCTTCTAATGGGAAAGGAAGTCAGAATAGGTCACACCTCTCCACACCAATGTTAGAACTGCGGCACCACAGTTTCCATGCTGCCACACAGAGCCCCAAACAATGCATCAGCCTCTCAGAGAATTTTCCAAACACTGTAGCCTCTGCTGGGGCCATTCCATCAGGCAACCAGATAGGGGGAAGTGTGGGCTGTGGGATCAGGACTGCAGAGACAATAATTGTTCATTTTTGTGCCAGCAGGATTGGGCCTGAATTCAGTGAGGGAACTCCCCAGTTGTAGGAGAACTGGGATCTTGCAGCTCTCTATTGTAGGGTGAGGTGAGAGGTCCTTTTTCCCTTTCTTACTCACAGAAAGCCCAAGGTTGACCTCCCATTTGGGAGAGGGATCTCCCATTCCCTGGCAACAGGAACCTTCTAACGAATTTCTCTGTTGTACTCAGAAGTTCTGCAAATACCACACTTCTAAACAAGCCAAATTTACAGCAGAGTTCTTTTATTGAAGAACCGGCAGGCCGGCAACTGCTTCAGTGTCCCAACATGGAGTTGCAGATACCAGCACTGCATGCTTAAGGAGCCAGGTTTTTAAGGCTTGGTCTACATCCAGGTTGGTATGCAGGCTTTTTAGGTGCATTTGGGTGGGGTAGCAAGCAAGCATTGTACAGAAGTAGAATTTTGAGGTTAGTTAGCTAAATGTTATACATCTTTGTTTTAATATTATCCCATACATCTTAGTTCCAGTATTCTTTCCACCTGGTATTGTTAAAGATCAGTCCAGGGATAGTCACTTTCTTTTCCAGGGAGTTAGTCAAGCAAGAAGTTAGTGAGTACTTTCCCATCCATCTTGGGAGTTAACTAGACTTACTCCATTTTGTTGAGGGGTTGCAGCCCAGGAATTTTCCAGAAGTTAACTGGTATTTTTCAACTTTATTTTTTTTCATGTTTTGGCATAATCTTTATTCTCTCTCTCTCTCTTTTTTTATTAAATCATAGATGTGTACATTGATATGATCATGGGGCATCATACACTAGCTTCATAGACCGTTTGACACACAACTCCTCCTTTTTCTCTCTCAAGAGTCAAATCATTGACCCAGTGGTGGGTACAAGGTTGGGTACAGGGTAATAATGATGTTTAATTATTATAAGTTTGACAGTGCTTATTTGTTTTTTTAATGTAAGCAATAAGTGATTCAAAATGCAAGGGCTTACTGCCATGAGGAGAAGCATGGTGTGGGTACATATATTATATTTTATTTCTCAAAGTTTAATGTTTAAGACAAGTTCCATGAAAAGTTTCCTTAGGCTTCAGCCATGAGTGGACCAACCAGTATGTGGCTGGAGCAGAGCATGTTAATTGTTTTAAAAATATGAAATTATTTAGCAGTTATTTACAAATATTTACAACTTCTGGATTTTAAGGCTAAGGTTTACATAATGAGAGCATTAGTATTTTTATTTATAAATTTAGCACAGTTTTGAAGATAATACATAGTTTTAAGTGTTTTTACAGAATTGATAATACTACTACTGTATATAATTCTATATTTCTTGGTAAGTTTTTAAATTTTATTTAACAGATCAGTTTACTAAAACAGTTATGTTTTATTTTATGTGCTGACATTACAAATGAGGCTGGGATTTAATACAGGTGGACCATAGTTTTTTCTTCTTCTTCAATTATTTTTTTCTCTAATTTTTTTTTATTAAAGACAAATTATCAGTAGAACTAATTTAGTTGCTAAAATAAGCTGAACTTTTGGTATACTAGGTCTTATATTTGCATAAGGTGCAGTAAGAATAATTATTAGCTGTGAAGGTTTTTTTTTTTTTTTTTCCTTTACAATTGGCTTTGCTGGAATCTTTTGTAAGGAATCTCCAGTTATACTTAGGAGTCTTTCATGATCCCAGGTTTCATCTGTCTCATTAGATACCTGTATGTATTGGGTAAATTCTTTTTTTCTTGAGGTTCCCAAGTATATTTTGATTCCCAGACCTGTCAGAAAGTGACCTTCATTACTTACCACAGATCAGGAAATGTTATTAATGGTATCTGGCCAGTTTTTCCAAAGAGAGTTTTTATAAAGTTAACTTTAATTCTTTAATGTAGTCTTGACATCTCTGGAAATGCTATGCCAGCCAAAGCCGTGGTAATGTAACCAGTGTTTATATGTCCTATAGAAAAAAACATATTTTTATTTAACTTATGCAAATAATTGTATTGTTAGAAATTAAGAATACTTAAAAATGGTATTTAAGTTTCAGAAAAATTATGGAGAGAAAGAGAGAGAGAAAAAAAAGTTTCCAGTTTTTCCCATAAATACATACATAGCTTGAAAAGCTACAAGTAGCTTTAAGGTAGAAAAATGGTTTTATTTACTTCTGGGAAACAAAACATAAAAAGAATTAGCAATATTTCATACAAAAAGCCAGAACAAATTAACTCAGTTTCATGTAACTTATTTCTGTTATGTTTGAAGTTAGGTTAGCAATACTCATGAACATGTTAACTTTTAAATTAATGTTCTAGAAGTTTCCTTTAGTTTCTTTTAATATTTTTTGAAGGGCCAACTTTGGACTCAGTTAGTTATTACTGATAATATACACTCTAAGACCAGAGAGATGAACAGAAGCTTCTCTGAAGAAGACAGGCACATGGTCTACAGACACATGAAAACATGCTCATGATCTTTAATCATCAGAGAAATGCAAACCAAAACTACTCTGAGATATCATCTAACTCCAGTAAGAGTATCCCACATCACAAAATCCCAAAACAACAGATGTTAGCGTGGATGTGGAGAAAATAGTACACTTCTGCACTGCTGGTGGGAATGCAAGCTAGTAATTTCCTCTTGGAAGCAAGTTTGGAGAACACTCAGGGATCTAAATGTAGACCTGCCATTTGATCCTACAATTCCTCTTCTAGGTGTATATCCAAAGAACCAAAAATCTTTTGACAATAAAGATATTTGCACCAGATTGTTCATTGCAGCTCAATTCATAATTGCCAAGTCATGGAAGAAGCCCAAGTGTCCATCGACCCATGAATGGATTAATAAATTGTGGTATATGTATACCATGAAATACTATGCAGCATTAAAAAAAATGGAGATTTTACTTTTTGTATGTTTACATGGATGGAGCTGGAAAATATTCTTCTTAGTAAAGTATCTCAGGAATAAAAAAAAAAAAAGTATCCAATGTACTCAGTTCTACTGTGAAACCAATTTGTAATAACTGACACTTGCATATGAAAGATGAAACACAACTATAGCCTAGGATGAAGAAGGGTCAGCTGCTTACTAACTGCATAACTATTTTGCAGGTCACTTAAGCTTCTGTGTGCTTCAGTTTCCTCTTCTATAAAATATGGATAATAGTAGTAACTAATTTGTTGGGTAAAGGATTAAAAACATTGGCTGACTACTATAGTAACTGCTATATAAATGTTTTCTATTATTTATTGAGCATAGATTTTTTCAGATAGGAATATAACTATACACACACATATATACATATATATTCTTATACATATGTTGCAGAAATGCTTTGAAGAGGGGAGGATTTGAGGGTGGGTTGATGGAGGGTTAGTAGGGGGACCACACCTATGGAGCACAATGTCTTAATGCTGTAATTGGGTAAATGAGGCAAAATCTATGTTGATTAGTAGGATGTAAGCACTTCAATTTGTACAAATAACACATCAAATCCAATAATGGTATAAATGTATTTACGTTCTATGTACAAATGACTTAATAAAAAAATTTTTAAAAATGCACTAAGACCAATATTTTATAGTACTGGAATATACATATAAATGTAGTTTATATAAAATTAACTACCATTTTATACTTGATCAAATATCAAAGATCGAAAATAGTTCTTTAAATAAGATTACAAATTAAAATATTTTAAAGACAATACATAGTTAACTGGATCACATGTACATTTCTTTACAAATTTTCTTTTATGAGTTTTTATTTTTCTTTCTGTTTAATTTCTTTCACTTTAGAAAAGTCATTTTTTACAAAACAGGATCACAGTATACTACAAAGTTAATTATTTACTTGGCCATGCCAATAATTAGAAAGTTTAAAAGGCAAGAATCTCTTTTTTGACAAAGATTACATTTTTTAAATAATTTAAACAACTGAACTAATGTATTTTACAAATGAGGGACAGTCTATGGAATATAATATTGATACAGAATTTTCTCACTTAGAGCTAGTCAGAGATCTTTCCCATTTTTTGGCTCAGGTGAACTTAGAAATTTTAATCCTTATTTCTTTTTCAAAATTTATCTTTAGGCACAAGGGCTAAAGTGGGCTGCACCCTGCAGACAATATTCTCTAGATAAGTTCACAGTTGAATCTAGTATCCTTAGAAATATTACAGAGATGGCAATTTTATAATTTTTAAACATTTGAATTTTAATAACAGGCTCAAAACTAATTTTATTTTAATAGTAACCATAGTTACTTGAACAATAAGTTTCTTGAGCTATTCCTGTTCAATTTTTTTAAATGTTTCAGTAAAGTTTTAAGCAGGGAGGTTTCTCCCTGTTTCCCTTTCTCTTCCCTTAGATAAACTACAGACAAATCTCAGCTGGGATAAAAACTGAGATACTGATATGGGCTATTCACATAATCGATTCACCCTGTGAACAGTAGGTAGATGCAAAAGCCCACCTATTGTTATTGTTTCAGTTTTTCTTTAAGCATTTACATGTACAAAATTTCAACCTTCTTTTTTTTTTTTTTAACCAATTGCTTGGAGGTTTTAAAGGGACAGTAAGTTTATTCTTTGCCACAGATTTAATGTTCAACACAATTGGGGTTTTAAAGTCCTACTGATTTGGGGGCATACTTCTTATGTTGCTCTATTGGCAGCCTGGACTTTTTAATTAGGGAAAATATCTTAATTGTCTTTAATTTATTAAATATATTAATAAATGACTCAGTGGGGTATCTGCCTCAGAAGAGGAGTAACTTATTTCTAAAAGGACAAAAAGTATCTGTGAAGCACATTACAGCAGAAAAAGGCACAATGACAACACCACAATGGACCAACAAAAACTAAACTGATAACCAGACAAATTAACCAGATTAACTAGAGGGATTCAAACCAGGGAATAAACTAGAGGGACCCAGACCAGAAATCCAAACTAGAGGGACTTAAACTAGGGACTCAGACCTGAGGAACTAAAGGGCTGGAAGGACAGTTTAGATGGAAAGAATAGGTGCAGAGCCAAGCTGGGGAGTTATTCAGTAACTTGGTTGAAGAAACTGATTAAGGTAGTCAGACTTTCCTGCTTGGCTGCTTTCCAAACCTGTCAGCATAAGAAAGGATCAAAATAACCTGTAGGGGGTGGAAGCCCAAACCAAAGGCTGGCAACAGAGCAGAATCACAAACTATAATGCTGAACAGAGCAAAAGCACAAACTATAATACTGAACAAAGCATAAGCACAAACTACATTATGGTAACTAAACAAACAACATGGAATACAAATAAACAAAAGTATATGAATCTAAATTGTTCATTTGGGGATGAGGCTTCCTACTGGCATCCAAGATACTGGGAGTCACCCAACAGGCCGATAGCTCAGTAACCCAGAGTTCCTATTTCTGACAGGCCATAGCCTGAGAGTCTGAGGTTCCTGTCATACAGGTTTATGGTACTAACTTCAGGCATAACTCTTGAGATTAGAAATCAAAGTCTCTTGTCACCTGCTCTCTGCACCCCAACTTCTCTTAGGCCTGAGGCCAAAGCATTCATGTCTCAGTGGCAGTAACTTCTTACTCTCTTTGACAGAGTTGAGGTTCCCCATCAGTATTCTGGTGTTTCTAGTGATGGGTTGCTCTACTGTCACACACCTCTGAGAGCCTCTGACAGGCTCTCAATAGCCCAGCAACCTGGGGTTCCTGTCCAAAGCTCCCGTCCCTCTGGCCTTCCCTCAGAGGTCCCTTAGGGCCCTACACAGTTCACAACAAATGAATATCGCAGTTATACATTTTCACAACAGTCCACAACAACAAATAAGAACAACAAAAAATGAACACAATAGTTAAACTAAATGTCTGCAAACACTAGCCAAAAATAAATGTTTAAATGGCTTGTCATCAGAGGTGGACTCACGGGTGAATTTAGTGGTGATTGTCAGCTGGTCTCCTGAGGGCACTGGGTCCTACAGGGTCCCCCAACTATTTCCAGGAGGCACCTCCCCTCAGAGGGACCACAGGTTCTCTTAGAGGATGGCTGAGGATCAGCAGTGCCAGGGTCTCGAAGATCTCACAGGGGCTTCAAATATGTTGTGCCCAGGAGTTCCACAAAGACCACACTGCCAAACAAGCCAAATATACAGCAGAGTCCTTTTATTGAAGAGTCAGATGGTGACCACCTCAGTGTCCTAACATGGGATTTTGGAGAGCAGCACAGAGTGCTTAAAGAGTCAGGTTTTTAAGGCTTGGTCTACATCCTGGTTGGCACGCAAGCTGTCCAGGTGCATTTGGGTGGGATAGTAAGCAAGCATTGTAATGACGCAAAATTTTGCAGTTAGTTAGCTATACATTATATATCTTTGTTTTAATATTTCCCATACATCTTAGTTTCAGTATTCTTTCCACCTGGTATTATTTAAAGATCAGTCTGGGGATAGACAGTTTATTTCTCAGGGAGTAGTCAAGCAAGAAGTGAATACTTTCCTATCTATCTTGTGAACTAGACTTACTCCATTTTGTGGAGGGGTTGCAGCCCAGAAATTTGCCAGGAGTTAACTGGTATTTTTCTACTTTAGCCTGGGCCTAACAGCCTTATCCCTGGTCTTTGTTATCTTTTTTTTTTTTTTTTTCTTTCTTGGCCTCACAGTTTTTCTCAGTGGGGATAATGTGCACCTCACTTTCTTCTCCTTATGCTCAACTCCTCATGTTCAGCTTCTCTGAGTTTGCTTCAGTCCCACTTCTCTCCCTCTGAAAAGAAGTTTTTGGTGAAAGCTGCCTCTAGTCAACCATCTTGCCCCATCTCTCCAATCTAACAACATTTAAGACAGAATTGGAAAACCTGGTGGAGAGATGTGGCTATAGTCTTGAGAGCTGTAACAGTACCATAGACATTTGGTGATATAATGTCCCTGGGAATACTCAGCTCTAGGACAAGTTGGAGAAATACAGCTTAGAGCTCTCATCCAGAAAAAAAAATCACAGAGGCTGGAAGGAAGAAATTGGGTGCATAATGGAGTGAGGCTCTTCTACTACACATGATGAGGATAATATTTGAAGACAGATTCAAATTACCTGAAGTTTTCAATTGTAAGCCCAAGAACAATAACTATGAAATTAAATTAAAAGATGTATAATGATTATTTAATACTACAATAAAAGTGAGAGCATAAGTTGTACTCAATCTAGGAAAAAGTACAGGAGCTGCCTGTCCCATAGAGAGAACAACCAGGTAGGGGTAGCAGGAAGGAACAGTGGATGGTAAGTGAAACCATTCAGAACATTTCTTTCTAGTCCCCATGACAATGGGCTCTGCTGAGCTGTATTAGGTCTTATTGTCTAAGGGATGAAGATTTCCAACCTATGACATGGTGGTAATGGGTTCACAAAACTGAAAGGCAACCCTGTGCCACCCAGAGTTCTAGGGTGCTCCCAGTCACTAGCATAGCAGGTGTGGAAGGGGTTCATCTTTTTGGTTGATGTGGGTCATTTTCTGGCACCATCTGCTTTCTGCTGTAGTGGGGACTCATCTGATTATCCAAAAGTGGAATTGCTGCCATGTGGGTGGTCCATGCAGCTCTTTATCATCAGTCTTTTCCCCATCTTTAAAAACTTCTAAGCATACATTCTAAAGGGTTATAACTAGTAATGAAGTATGCATACAGAAAGTCAGAAACCATCACCCAGGGGAAGGAGTGGAGAGGAGCATCAGATGGAGGAATAGTTTGCATTTCCAGTTGTGGAAGGAATACACAGCTCTTATAAAACACAAAGGAAGATTCTAAAACATGAAAAAAGAAAAACTCCAGTCACTTACAGAAATAAAATTATTATAGAAATCTATGGGTACAATACCATTAAAATCAAGAATAATTGTTAATATAGTTGATCTTATATGGCTTATGTAAAATATTGTAGCCTCATCTGTTGAGAAAACAAGTTGTGTTCATATTTGTGCCATGGTAGAAAATATTGCAGGGTTAATTTACCCTTCTAGCTCTCTGATGCGATCACAAGATGAAATTTCATTCCACACCAACTATACCAGAAAGCAGATAGTGCCAGAAAAGGACCCGTTTTCACATTTGAAGAAGGCTATGTTATGTGCTCTGGTAAAATCAGAGGACTCTAGAGAGAAAACTTGAAGAGATTAAGTAAAATAAATATCATAAAAACGAAAATACATTTCTAAATCTTGACATTCCTTGAATCATAAAGAGATGTTTTTCCCCACTCTGTGAGGGTTGGACACCTGGGATTGAGAAATGATGACAAACACCAGTAACTTGAGCAGCAACATGTGCTGGGACACCTGGGATTGAGAAATGATGACAAACACCAGTAACTTGAGCACCAACATGTAGGTGCTTCTACAGGTCTCCCATGGTCAGACGTCTGCATACTAATGCTCAAGTAAGGGTGACGCTTCTGCTTCAACAGCTATTGCAGTTATGGCACCTCACTGGTGAAACAAGCATGTTTCCAGGCATCCTGCTTTCTCCATCATTCAGAGTCTTCACCTTTGTGTCCACCCTTGAGTTACTGCGAATAGCTTTCCCAAGATTTAGATTGCATCAACTCAGATGTGGCAGGACAAAACCCAATGCCAGGATACTAACCTGTGTGCTGCCCTTAATTTCCTTTGAGGCACATATTTATTTGGGATGAATAATGATTGAGACAATATATTAGAAAGTTATTTAAGGAATAGTAATACTCCCTTGTTAAAGAGTACAAATTATTTACTTACATTAACTTAGTTGAATGTTTAACCCAAACAGAACAATGTGCTAGACATATTTCTCACACAATCTCTTGCTTGAAGTTCTGGAAATTGCAACTCATTTTCTCACTGACTTTCTCTCAATAATGCAGCTGTACAACGAACATCATACCTAGTGCTTCTTCTGGGAAGCAGTCAATGATATGGGCCAAAAGGACACAGACATCAGGAAGGGAATCCTGCTACATAGATATCTTGTAACTTTTGACAAGACTGAGGAGGAAAAATCAAGTTTTTTGGGGAAAAGGTGGCATTTTAAATTGCATGAACTATCTTATGGGTATTTAATCCTTGTTACTTAGTCATAGTTTCTATAGACTATTACCCCCACCACACTTCCCCAAAATGCTAAAATTATAGGCAAGAAAAATTAAAACCTTCCTGGGATAGGATCCAATGTCCTGCTGGGAGGATTCCAGTCATAACACAGGTCTTCATAGTCCTAAAATGATAACTTCCTGTTTGGTCCCCCAAAGGAACCCAATGTCATGTGAGAATGAGCATTTCAGTATTCTTCTAACTACTATTTGATATAGGCGAAACACCTATATGCCTCTGTGCCCACCATTCTGAAAGTGAGCAGAGACAAATTCTTACTTTGTACAGTCAGGCTGAAACCAAGGCTGAACCCTAACTAGGCTGTTAAGCCCGAGTGCTTTGGAGGTAAAAGTCCCGTGCTCAGAAGCTGGCCATGGGTCTGGGGCATGCACACACGTCATTGGTAAGTCCTAGGAATCTCTGGGCTGTAGTTTTGTGAGATAAGGTCTCTACCTCCAGGTGATTTGGGCCTCCAGAGAGCAGGAGAACAATCAAACTTTTTCCCTCAGAGGTCTTGTGATTTAACAGTGTATGGGAAAAATGACTAATGGCATGTTTTTCCGGGAATACTATTTTTAAATACAATAGGAAGTTTAGAAGAATGAGTATCAATTGATCAGTAGATTATCAGATTCCAGGAAAAGGTTAATTTGTTTTTACAATATACATATGAAGTGATTGTGTGATTGTTGATTAACAGTGTGTACATGCAGAACTGGCTATTTAAGCTGGTCAGAAATAAAAAAGTTTGCTACGTGCCACCAGAGCTTATAGTTCTCTTTGCCTCATACTATTTCAATAACCAGGTCTGACCTCCGCATCATTGACCACCCAAACGGCCTTCACACAACATTTTGGTGCAGCAAGCAGGGTCATGGCTGGGTGTGCAGCAGGACAAGCTTTGTGGAGACAACACAGCCTTCTTCATCAGGAATGTTCTTCAGCTGACTTCAGTGGACGCTTATGGTAGGCTTCGGATGTTGAAACCTAACGGTCCTGGTCATGCTGTAAGTACACAAGACACCAGGCAAAGGTGAAGGATAACAAAAATGGGGAACACTCAGAGTTCTCAAACTTTAGAGGAACAGCATGTTGCCTTACTTAAAACCTTGTTGGGCTCCATAAATATTCCAGTGAAAAAACAGAATTTTGAGAGAGCTGTTTCAGGTTGTTGCTAAATACTGTTACTGGTTCTCGCCAGAGAGAAAAGTTCAATTAAACATAAAGGTCTGGAAGAGATTAGGGACAGTGCTGAGACGTGTTCACCAAAGGGGAGAATTTATTAACATAGACGTATGGGGTGCTTTTCATTTAATTCTGGTGGTGTTGGAGCCATTTTATTTCATTTCATTTCATTTCATTTCATTTCATTTCATTTCATTTCATTTCTTATTTTATTTTATTATTTTATTTTATTTTATTTTATTTTATTTTATTTTATTTTATTTTATTATTTTATTTTATTTTATTTTATTTTATTTTATTTTATTTTATTTTATTTTTTGCAGTTTTTGGCCAGGGCTGGGTTTGAACCCACCACTTCCAGTATATGGGGCCGGAGCTCTACTCCTTTGAGCCACAGGTGCCGCCTCACATTGGATCCATTTTAGTCATGCTCGGAGGCATCAAGCTTGGAAGCAGAGGAGTGGCCCCCTCCACCGGACCCTCAATGCGAGGGCAAACATGAGGAAGAAGCTCCTGAGCAGCCAATTTATGATAAGCCTATGCAATCTCCCCATCTCGACTGTCCAGTCAGCTCTGCTAGAAAGGTCTTCAGTGACTCTGATAGAGACTTCATAGATTTTGATAGTGACACTGAGTGTCTTCTAACACCTCATTCAGAGGACAAGGATATTAAAGATCTCAAAAGAATGCTAAGTGAAAGTTTACAAAATATTAATGCAAAAATACAGGCTATAGAGAAGCAGGGTTCTCAAACAAATGTTTCTTATGCTTCTGTTCCCCCACTTCCTAGACCTCCCTCTACAGCTTTTGGACCACCTCCCATGGCTCCTAAACAATCTTTAAAATGGCAAGACTGTCTCTGGTCACCTTTAGCTCCTTCAGGGATATATTCAATTTGGCACAATCCATCTGACTCTAAGTTTGTAGCTAGGTATCACCACTTCCCAATTGAGGCCTCTACTTTTAATATACTTAATGACACACCTGCATCCACCTCTGCATTACCATCTAAATTGACAGAAAGTGATGCCATGGCTTTTCCTATTTTTAGAGAGATACAAGAGGATGGATGCACTAATGCTTCTTATATTCAAATAGAATTAAAGTTTCTTAGAACTATGAAGGATGCAGTCCATGCTTATGGCCCTAACTCTCCTTATGTTATTAGGATTTAAAATTCCTATAGTGCAGATTATTCTTTCCTTCCTATAGATTAGGAAACATTAGCTCATACCACTTTAAGTCCTGGCCAGTTCATTCAATTCAAATCATGGTATATGGAAGAGGCAAAATTGCAGACTCACCATAATCAGGCTGAACACCCGCCTTCTTTTACTTTTGACCAATTAACTGGTTCCCGTGAGTATGAAGATGCGAGTCCTCAAACACACTATACCCAAGAGCTTCTAATTCAAATAAAGGATGTTTGCATTAGAACATGGCAGTGCCTTGATGAAAAGGGGGAAGTTAAAAGTTTTTCAGCAAAATAATGCAGGAAAACAATAAGCCATTTTCAGAATTTATTGCTGGTCTTCAGATGACAATAAAGCGCTCCATACCAGTGGAAGAGATGTGTAAAATGCTCCTTATACAGTTGGTGTTCAAGAATGCCAATGTAGATTGTAAAAAAGCTTTAGCAGGTCTTAGAAAGCAGGAAAATGTCACCATTGACCAGTATATTCACACCTGTAGGTAAGTAGGGTCTGGGACATTTCAGGCTCATTTACAAGCTACTGCTTTAGCCTCTGCTTTAAAAGCTAACAGCAGAAAACGTAAATGTTTTAACTGTGGAAAAACTGATCATACAAGAAAGGAATGCAGAAAAGACAACAATGATGATAAGCCGTCTAGGCTGTGCTCCCCTTGTGGCAAGGGTCGGCATTGGACCAATGAATGTCACTCAGTAAAAGACAAAGATAGCAACATTTTTAAACCACAGGAAACTGGGAATTCTGATAATAATCAGGGAAATTTTAACTCGGGCCTGGCTCCGGGCCCTCAGCCAAACAACACAAGCAGCTCCCTCCCCCAAAAGTTCCTGGTGAGCAATAGACTTGCCCATGCCCAAATTAATCAGAATTAAAACCCGTTAATAAAACACAGGTGCAGGACTTATTTCATGCCACTAAGGGGAGTGCTGCTTGAGACCTTCCAATTCTAACTAATGTTAATCTTAATTATAAAGACTCTCCCAAAAGGCTGCCTACAGGCGTTTATGGCCCTATTCCCCCTGGGACAGTGGGTCTTATCCTAGGAAGGAGTAGTCTTACTATGGAAGGACTTAATAGCCATCCAGGAGTTATTGGTGAAGGTTATAAGGTAGATATTTTAATCAAATGGCATTGGCAACAAGGGATATTCAGCTGTCTGCCCACAGGGCAGGGTGTGGCTCAAATTTTAATATTACCTTACCATAAAGAGAAAACTGCCCCAGTAACTCAAGAAGGAGGCTTTGGCAGCACAAGAAAGCAGGTTTTTTGGCATACTTTCTTGAATGACTCACCCCCTCAGTGTTCTGTGTTGTTTAAAGATAAGGTTTAGACTTGGTAGATACGAGAGCTGATGTTTCCATCATAGCTACTTGCATGTGGCCTGAAGGCTGGCCAAAAGTGAAAGTTAAAGCCACTTTTGTATATTTAGGAACTATGTCAGACATAGAAAAAAGTGAAGTTTCTTTATAATGCAGAGGGCCAGAAGGACAAGCAGCTAGCTTACATCCCTTTATTGATCCCATAGCCATTACCTTATGG
This sequence comes from Loris lydekkerianus, assembly GCA_963574355.1. NCBI lineage: Eukaryota > Metazoa > Chordata > Mammalia > Primates > Lorisidae > Loris > Loris lydekkerianus. The sequence goes on from CAUYPK010034196.1 coordinate 52,973, forward strand.
GGTAGGGACATATTACAGCAATGGAGAGCTACGTTAACCATCCCCACTATTTCTAATGCTGTTAAGAATATTATGCTTAACATGGACTATGACCCTATGCATCCTACTCTGGTCTGAAAGCCTGAAGTAACCCATATAGGAAATAACAAAACAGGACTAGGTTTGCCAGCTGTCTCAAAGGATTTTTACTAGGGGCCCCTGCAATAGAAAACTGATAAGCTGATATGGGTAAAGCAGTGGCCCCTCCATCTGGAAAAATTAGAAGCACTATATCAATTAGTTGATGAACAGCTCCAAGCAAGTCATATTCAAGAAAGCACCAGTAGTTAGAATAGTCCTGTCTTCGTTACTAAAAAGAAGTCTGGTAAATGGAGAACGTTAACTGATTTAAGAACAATTTATGCCATTATTCAAACAATGGGAGCCTTGCAGCCAGGGATCCCAAATCCAAAATTAATTCCAAAACGTTATCCTATAATTATTATTGATTTAAAAGACTGCTTTTTTAAGATTCATTTGCGATCTCAAGATGCAGAAAGATGGGCTTTTACCAAACAAGCTTTGAATCTTGACAGGCCAACTAAGAGATTTCATTGGAGGGTTTTGCCTCAAGGTATGCTTAACAGCCCCACCTTGTGTCAATTGTTTATAGAATAGCCATTAGAAGAGCTTAGAAAGGAATTTCCTGAAAGTATATGTTTACATTATATGGATGATATTTTGTTGGCTTATCCATGTTCCAAAAAATTACAAGAATTATTTTAAATAGCTTCTTAAAATTTAAGAAATATGGTCTGCAGATATCAGAAGATAAAATTAAAAGCCAAGAGCCTTGAGAATATTTAGGATATTGTATCACTGCCCAAAATATAGTTCCACAGAAAATTCAAATTTGAAGAGACTCTCTTAAAACTTTAAATGAGGGCGGAGGCAAGATGGCTGGCTGAAGCCAACTTTCCATAGAGGCTACTATACAGAAGGAGAGTTAAGGGACATAAGTTTAGCAAGTAACCTCATGGATTAGAGCTGAGTCAGAGAGAAGGTTGAAGAATGCACATAAACCCTACTAGGCAAGCTGCAACCCCAAGGATAAAAACAGAAGGTCAAAAATCCATCACCAAGTGGACATGAGCCTGCCCCCATGAGAACGACTCACAGTACTACATTCAAACAAGTGACCAGAGTTCAAAAGTCCTCCCATTTTATCCCATGGGAGAGACCCTCTGAAAACTGGACCTACTTCCCCTACTAGGGTACCATGGTACTCTCCTGTCAGGCATAAAACTGAATAAAACTGTGTATATTCTCTACCTGCAATTATGAACTCCCAGCACCCCCTCCACTCTCACTCTGAGGTCTGGAGGCCTGTCCCCTAGAAGTCTAGATTCTTGAGTATTTTCTTGATAGGTGTGGATAGGGCATGGACAGCTGCTGGTCAGTGTGGATTCTGTGGCACAAAAGTAAGGAGAGGATGTTCAGCTGAGAGGGAACCATACAGGAGTGGTGGTGCCCCAAGGCACAGAGCAGCAGCCTCAGTGGCAACAATAGGGCTCACCCCTGGATATTCCAAAGTCACAACCCCTGTCTCTCTGGACAACAAAATAAGGCCAGACATCTTCTCTGGTGGCAGACACTGACAGAACAGATCTGGGACAAAACTATAACAGGGAACTTACCTAATAAATGCAAACAAAATAAAATCACCACCACAAAACTCTCAGTATTCTAGGTAAAAGAAAAGTGGATTTAGTCTTGCACCAGAATGAATTATCATACTCCCACTCAGAAAAATGTTCTATTGAAATTGCTCTGTAGTTCTCATGGCAACAATTAGACCCAGTTTTCTTTGTGAACACGAAAATCTCTCTCTACTCTTTGTATTTCCAGGGGTTAGGTTTCAAAAACTCTTGTATACTCAGATGCCTCATGTATCAATCCTTCAGACTCAATAGAAAACATGATGCAGTTGCATTACAGAAGGAGTATATTAAAATGTGTCTGCTTTTTTGAAGCAGAGTACCACTTTATCACCCTTAGTAGAGTGCCATAGTGTCATAGCTCACAGCAACCTTCATCTCTTAGGCTTAGGCGATTCTCTTGCCTCAGCCTCCCGAGTAGCTGGGACTATAGGCACCTGCCACAATGCCTGGCTAGTGTTTTGTCTTAAAGACAAATTTATTACATTAGCATGATATTACATGTAATCTCATGTACAATTTCATTGGTTGTGGCTAGAGTTGATGCTGATAAAAGTGAAAGCTATTAGAATTGATGTCTAAAGTAACAGAATTTTAGAACAGTGTCAGACAGATGTCCACTTTATGCTACAAAAACCCTTTAATGGAGATTAGGAGGCCAGCTTCCATCATTAAAATTGCAAAGGTCAGTGTGGCTTATAAGCAGTGAGCTGAGAATATATCAGAAGAAATAAGCAGTATAGCTTATTTAGAGATGGACATGTCACCATGTTTTCATCATACTAAAGAGCCAACCAAATTTGAATAGTGATTGCATAGATGTATCTATTCCCTCTGTGCTGAGCTGTGTGAAGAAGGAATCAGGATGTGTCAGATTATCTGGCCTGGAGCATTGGAGGGGAACAACTTTTCATTAGATTGAAATGATAGCATCTAACAATACTTTCCTGCCTGCTCATGTTCTCTTTTCCACTATACTGGGATGTCCACAGAGGATGAACTTGCAGGTCTGAGAACCATGGCCAGCTCTGCAAAGAGGTTTGTGACATTTCACAAAATTTGGAGGAGACTTAAGGTTACCTGTTTACTGAAAAGGGAATAAAATTTTAAGTGACAGAACTAATAATTTGAAAATAAAAATTATCCAGAGAAAGGAGAAAACACACACACATGTACACACACAGACAATTATTTGACTAACTTCTATGATTATTTCCTTTACGTGTTACTAGAATTTTAAGATTATATACCTGTATATAAATTTTATTGTTATGGGGAAAATGTTTCATCACCACTAACCCCAAATTTATGGAGCTGGTAGGCATAGGTCAAATCTCAATTAGACAGTTTGAGTAAAAACATTTTTTTTTTCCAAAAGGCAAGTGTTTCCAATGTTTGAATGACAGATGCTGATGAGAACAAGTTGGAATTCTAAAAGAATTTACAGCAGATAATTGAGAGAGAAGACACTTTTGTACCATTGTTTGTAACGATAAAGTGAACAATCAAATTCTAAAGAAGACAAAGTAGGGGGACGTCCAAGATGGATGACTAGAGACTTCTCACCAGCTACTCCAGGTGAGATTAGGACGAGTGGACTTCAATCACCTCTTGCTGGGTTTTCCCACACAGATACATTTTGAAGGGACACAGTGAAATATTGGGGGCCTCCAAGACCTGAGGAGGAGGTTGGGAGCAGTGAAAGACTGGCACAGGGAGCAGGTGCCTGGGTATGTGCAGAGGCTAGCTAGCCATTTGGTGGAGGACTGGAGAAAAGGAAGGTATTTCATGCTGTTTTATTGTTCTTTGGATCTCACTAGAGTGGCCATGGAGGGCCTGAGCAACCCAGTAAACTTAAATGGTACCCAGAAACTGGGTTTGAAACACCAGCTTGATCATAGTGGGGCATCATTGTGGGAGGCAAGGAACAGCCCATAGGGTACTAGCACATGGCCAGCTCTGGATTGCCTGCTGAGCTCCGGTGGCCACTCTTCAAGAGAGTTGGGTGGATACTGCACCCCCATAAAGACCCCTTTATGGCCAAGGGACACTGTTTGGAAAGTCAAGTCGTGTCTCCTCCAAGAAGTCTGGCATGAAATACAGGCTCCTAACATTAAGGATTGAATGCGAGGAAAGTGACCAAGTCCTGATTGAGGTCAAATAAATCAGAAAGATGAGACTGGGTCTCCACGACAACTATATAGTGGCTTTCCATCCCCAGCATACTCAGGAGAAACAGTGGGTTTGTTTTTCATCTCCTAACCTCAGAGCAACCTTGTATCTAGGCAATATATTGCCTTACATATAAGTTTTTTATTTTTTTATTTTCTTTATTTTTCAAGCACCATGTGGTGTCCAGGCAATACACTGTGTGAAATACACATATGCAGACACACACACACACACACACACACACACACACACACACACACACAAATACCTATGTATATATATATTTTTTCTTATCTCATTTTTTTTTGCATTTTTGTTGTTTTATTTTTCATTTTTATTTTCTTCAATATCAAGGTTTCTATCTTTCTTACAGTTTTTTCTGCCTTTTTCTTCTCTCTTTTCTATTTCCCCCCTATTTTATTTCTTTTTGTAAATATTTTTCCACTTTTTTCACTTTTCTCTCATATATCTCTCAAATGACAACCTAAATATTACACCCTTTTTGGGGGTCTGTTTTGTTCTATTACAGTCTGTATTTTATTTATGGAACATAGCCTTGCTCTGACGCTTGGATTGATGTGCCATGATATTGGCCTGGCTAAGGAGGACTTGCATGCCTGTGCTAGAATGTGCCTCTAGCTTTGGCCTTCCAAAGGTCTGTATTGAGAAGTCTCTGCCACAACGCACTGCTGATTTCCTTCTATACTTGGAGAAGATGAGGTATTGCTTTTTCTCAGGTTGTTAAGCAACTCCTCACCTCAGGAAACTTACCCACCCAGCCCCCAAGATTCCTGGAATTGTAGGTGTGGGTCAATGTACCCTGCTTAACACCACTTTTATTCTTGTCTTTATCTTACTATATTCTCCTTTTTACAATTTTTTTCTTCATCTCTTTCTTCTTCCCCCCCTTCTCATTTTTTACTTTTATCTTCCTTTTCTCACTGTGCCAAAAGGCTACTCCAACACCCCAGGACAGAGAGAGTAAAACTAAGGAGTAGGCAAGAGGAAAAAGTATGGGAAGGAAGTAAACAAGAAAAAAAAACACACATAAGGAAGAACCAACAAAAAAATTCTGTAAACATGAGAAACCAGAAAAGAACAAAGCCCCCACTCAGGGGGATCATGAGGTAGCTACCACAGAGGAACCCACCTATAAAAAAAAAAAAAAATGATGAAAATAACAGAAAGGGAATTTAAAGTGTGGATGGCAAAAAAAAAAAAAAAAAATGATGAAGGGAAAGTGAAACACACCCAAGGAAAATCAAAAAATTGACCCTATAAATGAATGAAAGACACCATGAAATTATAAAGGATGTGTTGGCACTCACAGAATTGAAGGAGTCATTTAGACAACTTAAAGATGCACCAGAATGTATAAATAGCAGATTAGACCATGAAGAAGGAAGAATCTTAGAGCTAGAGGATAAGTCTATTGTGCTAAGTCAGGTATATAAAGAAGCAAAAAAAGAGGAGAGTAAAGCAAAGCAATCTCTTAGGGAATTATGGGACTTCATGAAGCATTCAAACATAAAGTTAGTGGTATCACTGAAAGAGAAAAAGAAAGACATGAATGGAAGCCCTACCATAGGATATCATAATTGGAAATTTCTTAAGCATCACCAAAAATTCTGACACAGTCCTTTTTGATGAATAATAAACCTAATTCACCTCAATACATATGGAGCATCTCCAAGACACATTGTAAGGAACCTGGCCAAGGTCAAAATTAAAGAAAAGAATTCTGCAAGAAAGCAGGAATTAGGCACCAACTGACCTATAGGGGCATAACTATCAGGGTGACAAGTGGATATTTCAGCTGAAAATTTTCAATACAGAAGAGGGTGGTCATCCCCCTTTAACCATAAAACAATTTTCAGCCCATGATTCTGCATCCTCCTAAACTAAATTTTAAAGTAGATGGACATATCAAATATTTTACTGACATGCATACACTGAGGAAATTTGTCACAGGTATAGCTCTTCAGGAAGTACTCAGAGTTATTCTTCACACTGACCATTTCAATAGAAGTCCACCTATGCAGACACCCACAAAGTAAAGATAAAATACAGATTCCACAATAGAATTAGGAATAAAACTAAGCACTTGACCTTTACTGAGTAAATAGAATTAATAATTATTAATTATATCAATAAATATGAAAGGTTTAGATTCCCCAGTGAAGAGACACAGACTGGCTGACTGGACTAAAAAAGTAAATAAATAAATAATGGGAAAAAAAACACAAGACAAATATATGCTTGATGTCTTCAGAAAACACACAAACTTTATAAGACAAAACAACTTAAATGCTCCTAGATTTATGAAATGAACCCTAAATCATCTGAATAACATGCAATCCTACAACCCATAATAACTGGGGAGTTTATAACACCTCTGACAGAACTGGACAGATTCTCTAAACAAAAACTGAACCAATAAACAAGGGACTTAAGGTAATGCTAAAGCAACTAGACTTAATAGATATATATAGAACATATCACTCGGAAGCTAATGGGTTCTTTTTGTCAGCCCATGGATCATACTCCACTATTGATCATATTCTAGGACATAAAGCAAATCTCAATAAACATTGAAGAATAAAATTGTACTGTGTATCTGTTCAGACCACATGGAAGTAAAGGTGGAACTCAACTCCAACAAAAACCTTCATTCCCTCAAAATGTAATGCAAAACTAAACAAACTTATGGTGAACAACTGTTGGGTTAAGGAGAATATAAAAAAGTAAATATTAGAATCCATGAAGATAATGAAAATGTAGCCACAAGTTCTCAAAACTTGTGGGATAATTCAAAAGTAGTCCTAAGAGGGAAATTTATTGCATTAGATGTCCAAATTTGAAAAACAGAAAGCGCACACATCAACAACCTAATTATCACCAAAAGGGAGAAAAGAAAGAGCAATCCAGTCCCAACACAGCAGAAAAAAATAAATAACCAAAATTAAATCAGGAATAAATGAAATTGAAAACTAAAGAATCATTCAGAAAATTAACAAAATAAAAACATTGTTCTTTGAAAAGATAATCAAAATCTATAAATCTTTGGCCATATTCACTAGAAAGAGAAAATTAAGATCTCTAATAACCTCAATCATAAATGAAAAAGGGAAAATAACAACAGTTATCACAGAGATACAAGAGATCATCTCTGATTACTACAAAAACTCTATTCCTGGGGGGCGGAGCGTGATGGCGATGGGAAACACATTTAGCTGAGCTCTCCTGGTACAATACCTGAGAGTTAATGAGCTAGATCATACCTGGCTTGGAATATTGGCATGGATTGGTAGTTCGGGGTGTGCAGCAAGGTAGTGTATCACTGGACTTGAAGTGTAAACAGGAGCTGCAGAGACTGCCAGGCAAGTATCTGCACACCCACCCTGGGCATATCAGAGATGGCAGCTAGCCCCCCTGTGGAGGTCCCAGAAGAAGCCTATTGCAATTTTCCATTTTGGGGGAGGTAAGCATTGAGAGGAGTGCACTCCCTCCTGGAATTTAGTGGTCAGAGTAGAGTATAGAGTATTGTCTGGAGTGGATCTGTTGCAGTTTGGCAGCAGGTGAGACATCCATATGGGGAAAGTTCCTGGACAGGAGGCTGCCATTGTCACAAAATTCACCAAAGGATTGTGTTTGTGGGCCTCTTCCTGCAACTTAAGGCATGGTGGTCTGAGTTCTATCTGCGGGGAGCTGTTCTACACTTGGGACAAGACCAGGATCTCCCACAATCCATGGGAACTGTTGTAGGGCGAATCTGTGAGATCTGATTCTGAAGATTTTTTGAGAACTGTGGAATCACAGATAGGCAGGGACTGAGTGCCAAGAGGGTAAACAGGCAATCCCAAAGAACAATTCAGCTGGGAAACAAGTATACTCCTGGGAACCAAAGAGAGGTTTACAGCGGCAATGTTAATCCTCCAAATTCAAGGCGCCACCTGGTGTCAGGAAAGTAAATTGCAACATAAGTATATTCCCACTGAAGGTTTTTATTTTTATTTTTATTTTTATTTTTATTAAATCATAGCTGCATACATTGATATGATCATGGGTCATCGTACACTAGCTTCATAGACCATTTGACTCATTTTCATCACAATAGTCAACATAGACTTCCTGGCATTTTCCTAGTTACCGTGGCATGACATTTACATTTCACATTTGCTGAGTTTCACACATACCCTTGTAAGATGCCCCGTAGGTGTAATTCCACCAATACCCCTCCCTCCACCCCCCTCCACCCTCCCTCTTCTCCCTTTCCCCCTTTCCCCTATTCTTAGGTTGTAACGGGGTTATAGCTTTCACGTGAAAGCCCTAAATTAGTTTCATGGTAAGGCTGAGTACATTGGGTACTTTTTCTTCCATTCTTGAGAATACTTAGAGATCTGAAAATAGATCTGCCATTCAATCCGGTAATTCCCCTTCTGGGCATATACCCAGAAGGCCAAAAATCACATCTTAACAAAGATATTTGTACCAGAATGCTTATCACAGCCCTATTCATAATTGCTAAGTCATGGAAAAAGCCCAAGTGCCCATAGATCCACAAATGGATTAATAAATTGTGGTATATGTACACCATGGAATATTATGCAGCCTTAAAGATGGAGACTTTACCTCTTTCATGTTTACATGGATAGAGTTGGAACATATCCTTCTTAGTACACTTTTTTTTTTTTTAAAGAATATTTCTCTGTAGTTAAAATCTACCAAACCAGTGGAGGACATTGTATATAATTTTATTAATGTAGAATTCCAAATAAATTTCTTCACATCTCTATTGACCCTGAAGTCCTAAGTCAGAAACTAAAGGTCTTGAGGCCACAGGTAGTGGTTCCATTGCTGCTTCTTCTTTTTTTTTAAATCTTTGAAAAACATAAAAAGGATCTGTGAAGAAGACAGCTGGCTAGGTAAATAACACTAAAGGAAAATAAGGTTTGCTTTTCTGGAAGTATGCCTATGTTATCAGAGGTGATCTCATATCAAGAGCAGAGAACATCTCATAATTCCCTGAAATAGAATAATGAATTTGGCAGGAGACAACTCAGATATACTAGGAGGGCTTTTAATTTAAATTTCAGAAGCAAGGGAGGAGTGTGAGGGATTAAATCTATATTTTTAGATGATAATAAGTACCCTCTAACCCCCCAAAAATGGACTGTAAGAAGTGCCTAGTAATTATCAAGAGAAAATACTCATGGCTAGAGAAATTTATATGTCAATACAAGGACCATTTTTAATACACAAAATGAAATTGGAACTTTCAAGAGGTAAAATATAATAAGTTAAGTATCACCAAGATATTTTGAAATCGTGACCCTGCATTGTTATAGAGGCCTCTTAAAGTAACATCTGATAGAAGAAGAGGTAGGAAGATGCAGTTTGTGTTAAGAAAGCACATCCTGGATAGGAGCCCACAAATCTAAGAATGGACACGCCGAGATTGTTGGAGCCTCACTAACAGTATTGGGCTATTCTGGGAACTAGAAAAAGAGGTTACAAGGCCTAACCATTAGCAGATGAAACAACTGCAGAAATACTGAGCCTGAGAATAGAGAAAAACCCTTGATTCATTTTATAGATGTTAATATTCTGTTGAAATTCTCTATCCTTTCATCTCTTTCAGCAATTTTTTTCTTCTTCAACATGCTATGATGGTTAATTTTATGTGTCAATTTGGCAGGGCCATAGTGCCAGATATTTGCTTAAACATTATTATGGGTATTTCTGTTAGGATTTGTTTGTTTAAAGATTAACATGAAAATCAGTGGACTTTAGGTAAAGCAGATGGCCCTCTACAATGAGAGTGGGCTTCATATAATGTGTTGAAGTTCTGAATAGAGCAGAAGTCTCAGCTTCCCAGAGCAAGAGAGAATTCTGTCAGCAGGCGGCCTTCGGATATGAATTGCAACATCTGCTCTTCCCATGGCCTCCATCCTTCAGACTTTGAACTTGCCAGTCTCTGTGATCATGTGAACCAATTCCCTAAAATCTCTCTATAGATAGAAAGAATGAATGAAATTGTGTGTGTTTAACATGTATATATATGTGTGTGTAGCTGTGTGCATATATATATGTTTATATACACACACACACTATGATATCGTTTCTGCTATTCTGGAGAACTGTGATTAATACATGTATTAATCATAGTTATTTCAAAGCTAAACCCAATCTAGGGACCATATTTGAAATACCTCTATTATCCTTTCTTCTATTGATAATCAGTTATATTTCCTTGCCTTTTCACACATCTAGTTAATTTTTTAATGTCAGACATTTGGTGCATGATAGAAGGAATAGGCAACATCAGTAGAGGAAAATGATATCTATAGTTTTATGTTTCCTTTATATGTAACGTATGGTATGTCCTGTAAGATCACTAGTGGTTAGGAAATATGGCTGATAATCAAGAGGAAAAAACCAATATAGAAGCAGACCACAAGATGATACTCATATTGGAGTTAGCAGACAAAGATGTTAAAAGACTATGATAATCTGGTTAAAAAGAAAAACTAAAAAGAAAAAAACTAAACAGAAAAAAAAAATGAATGAAAGCAATGGATGAATTGAGAATTTTAATAGGATATTTAAATCAATTAAAAAATAATGGCCTAAAAATTCTAGAATTGAAAAATCCAAAGTCCAAAATCATTAGTTCAAGGGGTGAATTTAATAATGGTTTGACACAGAATTAGCAACCTGAAAGACAGGCCAATAAAACATAACCAAATTGAACAATGAGAGGAAAGAATATTGTAGTATGTTATTCAACATGTACCATTATAGATAGTTGTATAGTGTTCTCCCATTTTCAATAAGACATGATATATGTATGTCTGTACATATGATATCACTGTTTATTTCTCAGTTGTAGGATGAGTGAGTTTTACTTTTCTTCTTTTAATGATCTATATTTTCTCCAGAAATATAATAAGGGACATCATCAGCCAGTCATTTTAAGTATATTTTGATTTCCAAATAGCCAAAAACTAACTAAACAAAGTATGTTTATAATTGGGGTCTGTTATGCTCTTTATAATACTCTAGAGCTGAAGTATGATAAAACTTCTTTATGTGTATTAGTCTACAACCTTTAGAGTTGTGAGGCTATTCTAAATTCTGATCTTTCTCCTCTCATTCCAGATAACATATATACTCAAGTATAAGCCCAGTTTTTTCGGCACAAAATTTGTGCCGAGTTTGGGTTTTTCGGCACAAATTTTATGCCGAAGAAACTCGGCTTATACTTGAGTATATGCGGTATTTCCCCTTCTGCATTCTCCCCTCAAGAAATGTCAGAGGGTCTTACAAATAGACTGAACACAGTAAAAATTGAATGAATGGATGAATGAATTAATGAATATATGAATGAAACAAAGGAGGAAGTAAAGAAAATGAAAGGTGGGATATGAATTTCCTCCCTGAATTTGTGAGTTCTTAGGGAACAATAATAGACAGCCATTAGCCTCTCACTAATGAGAGCCTGACTGTCATAAGCAAGTCTGGTGAAGGATTACTCTAAGGTCTTACCTCTTACCTTGTCATCCCATTCTGTCAGCCTCAAAAATAGAAAAAGAAGCAAAAATATTCCATGTGTAGATATCAGAAGTGAAATGTAATTAGATTGCTCAGGGTATGTGCAGGGCAGTGCTGGATGTCATACAAACAGACATTCAACACGTTCCAACTTTGAGAAAACTAAGGACCCTTTGAAAAAATATTTTCCATTACTACAAGCTGCATTGTCTTGCACTAATTCTTTGAGAAGATGTATGCCACTGGAAATCAGGGAGTTTTTATGGCTTGCCAAAGGAGGAGGTGGCAAGATCTCCAGAAACTGCTGAATTCATTGCACACATCTAAACATGTTATATTTCAAGCAGTCTGGTGACAGGAGGAAACACTAGCAATAGAATAATTAAAGCCTTCCCAAAATTACAAATGAAGAGATTATGTTAACCTGTCGTTGCCTTACTGGGACTTACACTCCAAAGCGCGCACTTTCCCTGCCCTCGCCTCCTCCCCTGTGCTTGTCCTTCAGAGGGCCCGATAGCAAACACTGGCATATGTGTTAGTCCTCTCCTCATGCAGCAGGGCACAATGAACACAAAGACTACATTTGTTCAATCAATCTAATTGCACATCACTTAAATTTATTACAGACAATGAGCCTTTGGGTGCTGGGACCAGGAAGAAATTATTCCCTGGTTAAAGAGATGGGGCCACAGCAGCCAAAAGAGCTTCTTGGCCTGCTGTGACGTGCAAATCTACCAGTGTCTTAAGTAAGAGCTTCAGGTGCATTTCCAGGGGTATCTGGACTGCTGACTTGACCCTGGCTAAATAAAGCTGAGTTTCCCCGGCTAGCTGTGACAGCATGGGGCCTTGGAAATGTACCCTGTGTTCTTTCTCTCTGAGACCTAATAATGACCTCCAAATGTCCATTAGAGACAAGGCAAGACAAGGGTGGAGGTCCCCTGGGGCCAATGACAGGTCTCTCTGATATTGGGTCCTTCCCTGCACCCCCTAGCTGCCTCTAGAAGGAAGGGTAAGAGATCAGAGACACCTATTCTGGAAGACAATCAGCCCCCATGTGGTAGACAAAGCAAGAACTTTGGACACCTACAGGGAAGGGGAACAGCCCATTTAATGCACTCTGATTCTCTCCTGGAAAGACTGGAAAATCATCTGCTTTCCGCAAATATCTTCATTAAAAATGCATTTAAGCTGTGAAGCTCTACGAAGGAAAGACCTGTAATACATGAAAGATTAGCCCCAGATTGCTGATTGGACTATTTTACATCATTATGGTAATTAAGCTAGCAAGGCTGTTGTGCTGACTTCAACACTTTCCTCCATTCGCCTTTGTCTCCAATTCAAGGTACTTTCCCCCTCTTCCATCTTCCACCCTTCTTCCTTTTCTGCCTTCCCTGGCATCCCAGCCTCCCTACCAAACATCTCCTCAGAGCCTTGGCGGGTCCTGCCTCATACATATGCATTGCACTCTGGTCTGATTCAATCTCCCATGGCTTCCCTGCCAACCTCGTCTTGACTGTGCAGAGGAAAGGGAAGAAATTAATGGTAATTACAAGGTATGAGTGAATATTACAGCTCTCTATCTGATTGCCAGTGAAACCAAATAAAAATGGAACATAATCAGCCAATTATTAAAACACAGAGTAAACAGAAGGAGGCTTGCCTTCTATTTGCCTTCCCTTGCTTACTTTTGTATCCTCAGATCAGCAAGCCTGGCTCAGGGCTGTGATTAGAGACACCGCGCTATTACTCTGCTTACCTCCCTGGAATTCTGCTAGAGCTAACACTGCACCTAACAGGTTCAGGGGCAGCTTCTGACGTGGAACTCCAAGAGCCTGTTCAAAGGCCCTCCATGGTCATAAAGGTGCTCTACCCCTACCACCACTTCCCACAGTCATCTTTACTCCCATGTGTCCCCATGGGCAGAAAGAAATGGTTCCAGATTTTCTTCCTACCATTTGTAAATACTTTAATGACTTCTAGCAATGGATACAAGACCCCGAACTCTGAGACATTCCTCTTAAGGAATCAGGAGTCTCTGAGGTTGTGAATGGGTTACGAGGAACAATGTAATAGGAAAGCATCTCATCTGTGACAGATGACCAGACAATGCAATGTGTATGTGAGTGCTGGTGGGCATGCGCTGCTGCATGCAAAAGCACTCCTGGCCCATCAGACATTTAAGTTGACTCCTCCCCTTTCCTAGAGACCCAGGACCCAGACTACTTAATGGTGGAGGCAAAGACAGAAACCAAAAATAAGCTCTCTCTCTCTCATATTACTGTGGCATACAGCTGAGATTTTCAATAGCAGGAAAGTACTATAGGTACATTTCACACCCACAGCTCAGTTGTATTCTAAGGAGGCAGTTCAGCATGGAAGTGTGAGGTCACAGTCTTTGCCATTAAGAAGTCTGGTTTCTACCCTTTCTGACTAATTTACTAGCTATGGGATCCTCTGTAGCTTACTTCACTTCTCCAAGTTTCAATTACCTCATTTGTAAATGAAGACTATAATTATACCGACCTCGCGAAGTTGTAAGGATGAAATGAAATAATGCATGCAAAGTGAGCTTAATGAATATTTATTATTATTATACTACAATATATGTAAATGATAAGTCAGTTTTTAATCTCTGAATGCACGTCTTCATAGATTATACTTCACAGCAATTATCTCAAAAGAATTACCTTACCTTACTCTTAGGTAAGTTAATTCAACAGGCACCCCACACTGCCCCACCATCCTGCTGTATCTCCCTGTTGGTTTTGCCCATTTGCTCCTTCTGTCTCTAAAGCATTTTCTCTCCTAGGTTCCTCAAACCTTCACCCCTCCACATACCCCACTACTCCTCCCTTCCCAGAAGAACCTCATCTCATAAGCTCATAAGAACATAGAAACCCTCATCCAGGGAAAAACCTCTTCTTCCCACAAACATAATTACACGACTGTGCAGTACCTATCCCTACACTCCTTCCTCCCACTTGCTCAAAGAGTTGATGTGTCTTAGCCACTATTAGTAGCCAACACTTTTCCCTGTGCTGTGAAGCTAACCCTCTAGCCTGCCTGCTAAGAGCTTTATCCCTTTGGTGATTGCCTCCCTCTCCTCGGCATCCTCAGTATGTTTCTAGATGGGGCCATCCTGATCAGCACCCAACTGTTATCTAGAGTAGTGCTCCCCAGCATTTTTGGCACCAAGGACTGGTTTCATGGAAGACAAGTTTTCCACAGATTAAGGAGGGGTGATGGTTTCGGGATGACTCAAGCACATTACATTTCCTGTACATTTGATTTCTATTATTATCAAAAGGTAAAATATAATGAAATAATTATACAACTCACCATAATGCAGAGTCAGTGATAGCCCTGAGAGTTTTCCCACAAGTAGATGGTTTCATCTAGGGGTGACACCAAAGTGCGTTGCTTATGTTCTCAGCTTTGCCTCAGATCATCAGGCATTCAATTCTCATAAGGAGCATACAACCCAGACCCCTCACGTGCACTGTGGCACAGTTTACAGCAGGGTTCAGTTGCCTATGAGACTCTGATGCTGGCAGGAGGCAGAGCTCAGGCAGGGATGTGAGCCATGGAGAGCGGCTGTAAATACAAATGAAGCTTCCCTTGCTAGCCAGCTCACCTCCAGCTGTGCAGCCCACTTCCTAACAGGCCACAGATGGATACCAGTCTGCTGCCTGGGGTTTGGGAAGGACAGATCTAGAGCACTTCACCTTACAAAGGAAACAGTGAAATACACTTTTTAATTCATTGCTCTCTCCAGTTACCACTTCGTTTTTTTGTGTGTGTGCTCTGCCACAGCAAACATCACAAAAGAATTACACGCACTTCTTGTCTTCATGTACCCTTAGTTCATTTTCCCTTGCACATACCCCATCAAGTCTTCCATCTCTACCCCTCCACTGAAATGGCCCTTCAAGTTCACCTACGATATCCCTGTTGTCAAATCTGTGCTCTGTGACACTATGGCAGCACTCCACACAGATGGCCATACCCTGGTCTCTGAAAAGCAGCCTTGTGTTCCTTGCGACACCCAAGTTTGCCTCCAAACTTCTGCTCTTTGACCTTCACTGACCATCTCCCACACCCACTGGACATCCATCCAGCTGTCAGTGCACCACCACCTTACCACTAAATGCTGAAGCTTTTCTCTACCTGTTTTTCCCTCACTGATGTTGCAGACTCAACTTAAATCACAGCCCTAAATGCTTACAGAATCTCTCCATCTTAGGTATCCATAATGTTATCTACAGTCTTGCTCTTTCTGAACCATTATTCACCCCTCTCAAAATACACTTATCCTTTTTCATTGACTTTCATTCCTTCACTGAAAACAACTGTCATTCATTAGCCATTCCAGACAAAAAACGTACTCATCACTCTTGACTTCTCTTCATTACTTCCGTTTTGCACATCCAATCTGTCAGTCATCTCTGCCCATTCCAGCTCCAGTGTGTACCTAGAATCTGTCTGCTTCCCTCCACCCTCTCTGCCTTGGATGCCATCATGGCATGGCTGGTCACCTCGTGCTCTCTGTGCACACAACCCCCACCCGGCAGTGGCTTTTCCAATTTGAGAACCAGAAAGCACTCCCTTTTAGAAAAACCTCCCAATGGATTTAAATTTCAATCCCCCCCCAAAAAACATAATCCTCTGCCTTTCCATGAGCTCCCTTCCTCCTTCTGTGACCCACCCACTGCTCTCCCTTCCTCACTGCACAGCGGCACACTGCCCTTCAGTTTATTTCCCCATCTGAAGCCTCTGCACTCCTCTTCTCTGTGTCTGGAAGGCCCTTTCCACAGATCTCTGCATAGCATGGTGGCCTGTGTCTTTGACATCTTGAACCAGAGAAAACTTCTCTGATACACAAGGAAAAGGCACCCTCCATTCCACCTCCACCAGGCTCCGCCATTCTTTCTCCACTCCCTGGATCATTATCTCACATCACCTTTTAAATTACATATATCCTTGGTTATTATCTGTCTTTATTCAATCATGAACACCCAACAGTAGTCATTTGCCTTTTCTTTCCATTTCTAAATTTCTTTCCATATGAAAAGTGTTAGATGTGTAGTCTAATTTGATGCACATGTATGTATTAAATTTATGAATAAATGACATCGACTCTAACTTTCTGGCTATGTATGAGCCTCTGCATACCCAGCAATGGAGGAACACTCACAGCCCAAGTTGAGAAATCTCAACTGTGCTGCCCCTGAGTATTTTAGACCATCTCCTTTGTTACCTCCTCCCTAAAAGTGCCACTTAACTAGGACAGATCTGGATTTAAGTCCCACCTCCTTCATTGGACAGGGTGATATGGGACAAGTTTGTAAACACATCTATGCCTCCATTTTCTCAAGTGTAAAAAGTCTTGATGCTTCGAAAAATTATGGGGAAGGCAAATGAGATGAAGTTTATAAAGTAACTGGGCCTGCCACGTATTAGGCGCTTAATGAAAACCCTTTCCTTTCTTCCTTCCTCAATGTACATGGACTTCATCTTGCCATTTGAAAGGGGGGTTGGAAAAAACAACTCTAATTAAACACATTTACACCAATGTGTGAATGACTCTTAGCCCTTCAGCCTTCCCAAAGGAAGCTTATTAACCTAAATGCATAATTAATTGGTAGAATTTCTGTTAGTTTAATAAGGTGAAGGGAAAAGTTCAGGTAGAGAAAGAAATATACCTTTGGGCTAGACGTCACAAGGGACAAAGCTAAGGAGTGAGCCCAAGAGCTCCTGGGGTCACCTTCCAGCCAATTACCCCTGCTCCTCCCATTGTTGTTTCCTTGTTTATTTTTGCTTTCATTTTTTCCTTTTCCATATCTGGGCCCATTAATTTCCCTAAGAACTCAAGTTTTTGTACTTTTCCCCCACCAGCTGTCTCAGGAAAAAAAAAAAAAAAAATGGTTTCTACAAGTATCCTAATGCCCAATGATGTTGCTACTGGTTTCATGCAGCAATTCCAGGAAACTTCTGTCCCTGTGTGGATATGTGTAGAGCAGCGTCTGCACGGTAATTACACACCCAAGTCCACTTTCCCATGTGCTCGTACCTAGAGAACCATGTTTGCTTGTCTGAGGCACAGCTAGTCAATCACCCAAAATGTCGACACAAGACAAGCTCCTGTTCACTCGGAAACTGTGAGGAATGCATTTGAAAAAGCCAGTTTCTGATGGCAAGTGTCATTAACAACTTTATCTCCAAAGGCATTCGGCAGTGCACTTCATGCCAGGAAGGGCGTCTTATCTTCTGAACTCTCAGTCTGCCACTCTGAGCAGGATGGTGACAGCCTCCTTTGAACACCGGTAGCGAATGAACCCTTGGTGAATGGAAGCAGCGAAGAAAAACACAAAAGCTACCCCTGTTTGCCATTACAGACACTTCAACAGCCATGTGACCTGTCCTTTTCCTTTTCTCCCTGTCTCAAGATTCTTCCGTAGCACAGACGTGCCTACTGACCTACCATGACTGGAGTGCTTTCAAACAGCCTCAGCTGTTACCAGTGGTGCACTATAGTGATTTCAAGATAATTCTCTTAAGGTGTGTCTTACTGCATAATTATCACAGATTTTCTTCCTCGATTCAGATTTTTTTTCTCAGTCTTGGACATAGATAAAAAGGTATGTAGCCATAGAGAAGGTGGTACTCGTTACTCGTTATATCCTTGCTCTAATAAGAGGTAAGTTTGGGAGGCTTACTTGTAGGAACACATACAAAGCAGATTCATCTGAACATTTTTAGCATCTATAAACTTTACCAGGAACCACCACTAACTGAGCCAGAGCTCCTGAGGGAGTGATATAGATTAAAAAAAAAACACAAAAAAGGCAGAGAAATAGACTGTCTCCAGTAAGTCTCCCAATACCCTTTCAGCATGAAGTCCCTCTTAACATTTTGTGACTTAATTTGTGACCAGAAGTTTTCTTATTTGGTGCTTGTTTCTTTTTAAAGACAGAATATTATCTTTTTTAAGTTCTGTAAACTATCAAGAGAATGAGAAGACAAACCACAGGCTGGGAGGAAACATTTGGAAAGTATATGTCTGTTAAAGGATTGTTTTCCCAAATCCACCAAGAATCCTTTAAACTCAATCATACAAGATAAATAATCCACTTTTCTAAATGAGAAAAGATTAGACACCTCACCAAATATGATACACAGTTTGTCAAGTAAGCATAAGAAAAAATGCAACATTGTACATCATTGTGGAATTGCTAATTAAAACAATAAGCTACCACTATACACTTATTAAATCCAAAACACTGACCACATAAAATTGTAGTAAAGATGTGGAAATACAGGAGCTCGCTCCTTTCTTGCTGGCAGGAATGCAAAATGGGACAGCCATTTTTGGAACACAATTGGGCAGTCCTTTATGAAATTTTGTCAGCATATTCTTACCGTCATTCTTAGCCCAGTCATGACACTCCTGGATGTGAAGCAATAAAGCGTCTCTACACAAAAATATGAGCACCAAGGTTTATGAGTTATAATTTTGAAAACTGGCAAACAAGCAAGATGCCCTTCCATAGGTACATGGATAAATAAATTATGATATATCCATGCAATGGAATATTATTCAGCACTAAAAAGACAGGAGCTATCAAGCGCAAAAAGAGACATGGCTAAAATTTAAATGAATGAGTTTTGCAAACAAAAAAAAAAAAAAAAAAAAAAAAAGCCACTATGAAAATGCTACATATGGTGCAATTCCAACTATATGGTATTCCAGAAAAGACAAAACTATGAAGACAGCAAAAAGATCGGTAGTTCTCAGGAGTTTAGGGGGAGGGAAAAATGAAGGGGGGAGTATGGTGGATTTTTAAGACAGTGAAACTACCCTATGTGATACTATAATGATGGTTATATGTCATTAGACATTTTCCAAAACCCACTGAACTCCTGAATGTACAGCACCATAAGGGAGCCCTGTTAAAAACCGTGAACCTATAGAAATCTCTCTTGCTACTGCTTAATTTTGCTAAAACAGCTCTAAAAAATAAAGTCCATCATGGAAAAAAAGTTCCATGAACCAGAAAACAAAATTATCCTATTGTTTACCATCAGAAAAAAAAAAAAAAAAAAAACTTTAAATATTTCTATTGTATTGTTAAACGTTCACCTTTTTTTTTTTTTTTCCTCATGTTATGTGCAAACCATGAACTTCTGGACATAGGTTGTGGGCTGGAAAAATTCTGTCTTGCCCCAAAGAAAGCCAGTGGCCATGTTGAAGTGGTCTGGAATATTTGGCTATGTATTATTCAGAAATGACAGAATTCTCAGTGAATTTCTTAACAAATGCCTAAAGCGGCAGGCAGACTGGGTAAGGAAAGTGACCCCATTGGTCAGCCACATGCTGAACACAGGCAGATGTGGGACAAAGCAGGAACCTCATTTTCTCCATGTGTCAACCTTGGGCAGAATTGAAAATTCTGCAACACCAGATGTCCTTTAAAAGATAGGAACATGGAGTCATAGAAAATTTAAATAGTTATTTAAATATGACTCCCAACATAGCAAGAATTTGGGAGAACTGACATTCCAAATACAGATGACTCCAACTTGAAAACTCAGCTTGCTTTCATCCAAAGGTTGGAGTCAGGATATTATATATTCCAATATTAGAAGGATCAGGGGAACTTATACTTCTGTCTGCTAGCCTAAGGATAATTCGGCATCTCTGGAGAGGCCAAATTAATCCACAACAGTGGTCATCTTGAACTAACTCAAATGGAAATTCAATTTAAAGATAATAGCAGCTGGGATACACCTATGTGCTTATCATGAACAAAATGCTTGTGTGAATTTACTCATTTAATCCACACTGCAACCTTCTGAGATAGAGACCATGATCTCTATTTGACAAGCGAGGAAACTGCAGCAAAGGGAAGGAACCAGTGAGTTTTTACTGAGGAATTCGGTGAGTGATGGGAAGGTGAGTCAGGGCCAGGAAAAAGCACAGACCTGGAAACTTACATGCAAAATAGCTCCTTGTGCAGACCCTCTGGCCACCCATACAGACTCATCTCCAAAGGAGAAGCAAAAAGATCAGAGATCTAAGGGCAACGATCCTGTTTCTAAATCTTCTGTCCCCTATTGGCTTATGTCAACAGCCACGTATCTCAGCTCTGACCGTAGCCTTCCATCTCTGCCTGCCCTTACTGAGGCCAGAGTCTAATGTGAATGCTTGTTGTTTTCTAGATTTGTTTTGGTTTTCTGGCTATAGTCAAAGCCTACCAGGTAAAACCGTCTCTATTCTAGGACTAGAAGTCATTCTAATTATATTTTTCTGGTGCCTTTCACCTAAGTGGTTTGAATCCCTGCATTTTGAGACAGAGTCTCATCATTCTGGCGACCTGGATAGAGTGTGTCATAATAGCTCTTAGCAACCTCAAACTCTTAGGCTTAAGCGATCCTCTTGCCTCAGCCTCCAGAGTAGCTGAGACCACAAGCTCCCACCACAAAGCCCAGCTAGTTTCTTAGAGACAGGATCTTGTTCTAGCTCAGGCTGTTCTGGAACTTCTGAGCTCAAGGGAGTCTGCCTCAGCCTCCCAGAGTGTTAGGATTACTGGCATGAGCCACATGTGCCCAGCCTAAATCCCTGCATTTCAAATCCCCATTTATTGTTATCTGTTGTTATTAACTGTGTATTGATAATATTACTTTGATATTAATATTACCTCTCCCTTCCACATTAAATGCATTAATAATCCAGATTTAAGCCCAGGCAACATAGGCAGAAAAAGAAAATATCCTACATTAACATTACAGTATCACAATTAATCTGAGGCATTGGGGTATGTGTAACCTCTAGATTGCAATAGCAGAATAGAATCTTTATTGGATGACTCTCTTCCCTCATTCTGTATTATTTTCATGTGCATATGCTTTATTTGTCCCAGTTCAAGCACTGTTTCTCCTCTACTCATCAATTTAGCCTATATCATGGTTTGGTTTTGTTTTTTAATCACTTGCCCATAAGGTTACTGCACATCTGGTGTTTCTTCCATTTACTTCAGGGATCAAACTTCACTATGTCAACTTCTCTGAGCTTTTCGATTTCCCCATATGGTAAGGATGTGGCTCTTAATTTCCTCTCAATATCCACATAAAGCTGGGCTGGACTCTGTCCTACATGGATGGAATCACCCCTACCTTGACATGTAAGATTAAGACTAAGTGTGTGAAATACCATGTTTTTACATCGATTTGATTAACTAGCTCATAGCTTGAGCTGGTCCCTGCACTGGAACATGGTACCCTGCCGTGGGGTTCACTGGAATCCCTTCTTCAGTTCTTATCAGCAGCCCCTTCATGTTTGCTTTTTGCTCCAAGAATATCAGAAGCTAAACCATAATGCCCAATTACAGACAACACCAGGAGGTGCTGGCTGGTGGATGGCACCCAGAGAGATTTCCAAGAAGATTCATTGGTAGAACATAAACCACAAGAAGTAGAGGTTATGGGTTTGGGGTTTGCCTCTCTCTGACAAATCCTTCCTCTCTCTGTTTTTTCTTAAATTGTACATATGTCTACCTTTCTGAGCACAAGGAACATACATGAGTGCTTCCTTCAAAGTGAAAAAATGGAAATGTTTTAATTTAAAACTACAAGCGAATGCATCTCTTTTCACTCAGCAATCTTGATATTCAGCAATATTGGGGAAAGAAAGTGCAGAGAAAGCATAACTAAATTCAATAGTTTTGATGCAATAGGATATATTTAGTGTGTCTGTGTGAGGCGAGGTCTCTTTAAGTTCAGAATCAAATTTCTCCCACCTGCAATTTTTTTTTCTTATAACTGAGCTACAGTCATAGACTCAGATAATGAAGGCTTAATTTTGCTCACTGACTCGTATATCTCAGTATCATAAACCTGTCTCACTACATGTACATGAAAGCAATTGGGCAAATCACAGCAATTACACTTGGCATTAAAAAAAAAAAAAAATCCACACAAAATACAAGAGGAAATTTTAAAAGCATCGGGTTAATATACCTCACTATCACCCAATGAACAGAGGTCCAAACTCCAAACAACAAATTGGTGTTTAAATGCTCATTTAGCAGACAATGGGAGGTAGCGATTTACTACCCTTGGAAGAAGCCAGGTAAAATGATTTTCAGTCAAAGGGGAATAATCTACATTCACAGTCCCACAGGTGATGAAGGCCCCCCCAACTCCATCACAGGCGATGAGAGCTGCTATTTTCAGCCACATTAATGCAGCTGTGTCAGTTGGTAGGTGAATCAGTCTTGCTTCATCAGACACATCAACAGCCAGAATCGGCACTGCCATTTTCACTCTACTTAGACATATTTTCTTAATTGCCATCTTTAAATAGACACTCTTCCTCCTGCCTCTCCAAACCCATCCATCATAACTGGTAATAGGGCCAGAAATGACCACAGAGTCCTTTTCTCTTGACCCTCTCCCTATCCCCTTTCCCCCACTCAACCCTGCCCTCTCTCCTTTCCTTTCTTCAAGTTTTAAGCATTTCAAAAGTTAGGCTGTCGTATTTGTGGAAGCACAGAGAGCCCTGTACAAACCTCATGCCAAAGAACATCTTCATTGCTATTTGAGTTTTATTTTTGTCCTGTCCAACAAAATATGGTCATTAAACACCAAGCGCATGGTCTTTCTGAAACACACTCCCGTCTGCCCTCTTCATTTTTCCTTCTTCTGCCATCTCTAGGCCTCCAGTAACCTTATGCCCTCCCTTCAAGGAAAAGCAGGCATGCCTCCCCTCCTTCCCACAATGCTCACCTCTCCTGGGAGACCTTTGCTGCATGACAAGCCTAGCTCAAACAATGACTGCGGGGCTGGTTGTCCTGTTGAACCACAGCCTTCTTCTGCCAGGCTTTCTGTAGCTACAGAATCCCTAGTCACGTGCCAGAAGTCTACAACCCTCAGCATCGTCAAAAGGCAATTAAGCACCTAATTGCATGCTCATTCCCAACCTCTTTTTATTTGCTTGTGATGAAAAAAAAAGATCATGTTACTTAAACTTCCAGAACGAATAGACCAAAATAAAAAATTAAAAAAAAAGGGACGAGCAAACCAATATTCTTCACAGCTGGAAACCTAAACTTCAAACCATAGTGGAAGAGACCTAGCCTATGTTAAAGTTTAATGTAGGATTTTCCTTTGATGTCTTTATTGCAACCAAAGGATAGATTGCCACCAGGTGAGGACAATTATTCAGCGTTTATGGGCCATCCACAGGTTTCTGAAATGACGGGCTACTTTGGGGCTAACACATGTGTGTGCACACATCTCGATAGCATTAATCAGATTCTCAAGAGTCTACTTTTTAAAAAACAGCTCAGACAATCTGATTCACACCTAGTCCTATTATGTATGATTTTAACAATTTGCAGCGAGCAGGACATTTCAAATATATTCATACATCACTTAACAATTGGTATACATTCTGGGAAATGTGTCATTAGGAGATTTAATAGACTCCACTTACACACACCCAGAAGGTCCAGCCTACTACACACCTAGGTTATCTCCTGTAGCCTACTGTTCCTGGGCCACAACCTGCATAGCCTGTCTTTGTACTGAAACTGTAGGCAATTATAACACAATAGTATTTGTATAGCTAAACTTATCTAAACACAGAAAAGGTAGAGTAAAAATACAGTAAAAAAAGATTGAAAGAATAGTGCACTTGCATACGGGATTTTCCAGGAATGGAACTTACAGAACTGGATGTTGTGCTGAGTGAGTGTAAGTGAACGTGGAGTTCTGGAACACTGCAATGGACTTAAACACTCTATACTTAGACTTCCCTGAATTTATTTTTTTAATTTTCTTTCATTAATAAAAAATTAACCTTAGGTTATTGTAACTTTTTTACTTTATAAGCTTTTAATTTGTTTTAATTCTGAGGCTTTTGTAATAACTTAGGTTCAAGCTAAAACACATTGTACAGCTGTGCAAATATTTTCTTTATATCCTTTTTCTATAAGCTATTTTTCTATTTTTAAATTTAAAACTATATTTATATTTACTTTTTAAGCTTTCTTGTTAAAAACTAAGTCATAAATACACCCATCAGCCTAGGCTTCCATAGAGTCAAGATCACAGTATCACTGTCTTCCACCTCCTCATCTTGTCCCACTGGAGGGTCTTCAGGGGCCATAACATGCCTGGAGCTGTCATTGATAGGATGGCATTGTTATAAACTAGTCAATGAAAAAAGTAAACTATCTAATAGAAAAGAGAAAAAAAATCAAAGTACATAATTGATCCTTAAAAAGAAAAGATTATAACACAACAGTCCGTTGATTGATTAACCACACATGACTTAAATTATTTTAGAGTTTGTCTTTTAATACTTAAAAAAAAAAAAAAAAAAAAAAAAAAAAAACTAAACCGAAGGGGTGTAGAGTCCAGTTCCTGTCAGACCACATTTTAAGAAACCTGATAAGCCAGTCTCATGGAGAAAAGGAAAAGAAAAAAAGAAAAAATGGTTATTTTTACTATCAGCTGATAACAAATCATCAATTTCTTTCCCTTAACCCCCATGAAAACTCCTAAACCCTTACCCTTGAAGCTCACACTCTTTGTTTATTTCTTTCATGTGACAAGCTCTTTCCCTAGTCTTCTGCAGGGAAAGTAAAATAAACTATTTATTCTTTCTATTCTTATCTTCACAGCAAAAATCCTTTCTCAGCCCATGCCATGAGAGTCCACCCTAACAGCCACCTCCTATGATAACAACACATTTTTCTGGAACACCTCCTGAAGGACATGCCTGAGGCTGTTTTAGAGTTAATGTATTTTTTTTTTTTATTTTTAAGTAAAAGGAATACACTCTAAAATAATGATAAAAAGTATTATAAATCATAAATCAGTCATAATCATTTATTATCATTATAAAGCATTATGTGCTCTACATAATTATATACGCTGTGCCATTAAGTGACTGGTGACAAAATAGGCTTATTTATAGCAGCATCATCACAAACATGCAGTGATGTGTTGCACGAGGGCGTGACAATGGCTACAATGGGCAATAGTCTTATGGGACCACCTTTGTATGTGTGATCCATAGTTGAACAAAACACCAGGATGAGGCACGTGACTGTTTTTAAAGACAACCCCAGAAGACCTTCTATTATGGAACTATATTTTGGGGAGAAGGAGTCAATCAGAAAGAGAACTAAAACATGTAATGGCAAAAATGCCTATTCATTTCAGCACAAATAAACAGTTTAAAACAAACAAGAGACAGTAACTCTTGACCTATTGGTGCTTTGTTTACAACTGTTTGAGTAAAGATTATGAGAGTTAATGAATTGTGATTTTTACTTTTCTATGTTATTAATTTCTGGCTCATAGCTCCCTTTCTGAGAAATTGGTTGATATTTGATTATAATCTACTTAAAAAGCAATAGACCTTCTTCATAAATGGGCCAAGGAAGAGAAGAACATATTAAAAGTCAGAGGAGATAGAGCTAAAATGACCTTAAGGGCTTTTGGATTCAAGTGGAACTTTTTCATCCCGAGAAGACACAGGGGAAGAAAACTGGGAGACTCTTAAGTTCAAGCTGAAGGCAAACCATGACCTTCTGTATCAGTCTCCTAGAGCTGCTGTAATAACAAGGTCCATACAATGGATGGCTCGACACCATAGAATTGCACTGTCTCACAGTTCTGGAGGCTAATCAAGTCCAAATCAAGGTGTTGGCTGGACCATGCTCTCTCTGAAACCTCTGGGGGAGTATTCTTCCTTGCCTCTTCAGCATCTGGAAGCCCCAGGCATCCCCTGTCAAGTGGCAGCCCAGCTCGGGGTCTGCCTCTCTCTTCACATGGCTGTCTTCCCTCTGAGTCTGTGTCTTCACATGGTGCTCTCTTCTGTCTGTCTCTGTCCAAATGTCCCTCTCGTATAAGAGCATTAGCCTTACTGGATGAGGAAGCACCCTAATGACCTTACCTTAACTCAAGCACCTCTACACAGACATTATTTCCAAATAAGATCACATTCCCAGGTAATGGATTAGGACTTGAACATAACTTTTGGGGGAATACACCTCAACCCATAACACCTTCTTAACTTAAAATTTTACCAGTGCAATGACATTAATATTAAGAAGACAAATGTGGGTGTGT
This sequence comes from Loris lydekkerianus, assembly GCA_963574355.1. Lineage (NCBI taxonomy): Eukaryota > Metazoa > Chordata > Mammalia > Primates > Lorisidae > Loris > Loris lydekkerianus. The sequence goes on from CAUYPK010034196.1 coordinate 79,537, forward strand.
CAATGTGCTTCAGTGTTATTTATAATTAGGAAGCAAGGTCAATTAGCCGTTTAAGGCACAGTCCCCAGAATGGTGGCACTGAGCAAGGGGGCAGGACGGGGAGCCACCTTGCCAGAGCCAGGGCCTGCACTCTGCAGGGTCGTAAAATTAATTTCATCAGCTCAGCAAAGGTGGTCAGACTGTGTAGGATTGATTTATACCCACCTAAGTGACAGAAGACAGATTTATAAACCGTCGTGACTGCGTATTCATGACCAGTGAGGCGGCTCCCCTGCATGAGAGATGAGGGTCTTATGCGCACTAGCTGTGCCCTTCTTCTGGGAACATTCGCTCGGGAGAGCAAACTGCAGATCAGCAGACTGCTGTTTAAGGGTGGAATTAGTGCAAAAGGAGTTATAAATGTCCTTAAAGAATGCAACCAATTTATAAAATACGAGGAATCACCATTCTGCCTTTCAGAAATGTTATAACCAAATGATGAAGAAATTGGGAACTATGTATACAGTAAGCATTTAGTGATGACGACCAAATTGTCAGTGGGCCCAAGTCAGTCACCTAGAACCAGAGTCTACTTATCCCTAGGCAGTAGCAGGGTCCTGGTGACAGCTTCCTATTCTGAGTTTGCTTCTTCCAGATCCTAAGCTGTAAGTTCTGGTTGCATTTATGTGGGTCCAAATGCATTTTGTGTGCATCCGGTTGTGTGTGTGTGGGTCCAGTTGCATTTTGTGTGCATCCAGTTGTGTGTGCGTGTATCTAGTTGCATTTTGTGTATATCCGGTTGTGTGTGGGGGGGGTCCGGTTGCATTTTGTGTGCATCCAGTTGTGTGTGCGTGTGTCCAGTTGCATTTTGTGTGCATCCGGTTGTGTGTGCATGGGTTTAGTTGCATTTTGTGTGCATCCAGTTGTATGTGCGTGTGTCCAGTTGCATTTTGTGTATATCCAGTTGTGTGTGTGTGGGTTTAGTTGCATTTTATGTGCATCCAGTTGTTTGTGCATGTGTCCAGTTGCATTTTGTGTATATCCGGTTGTGTGTGCACGGGTTTAGTTGCATTTTGTGTGCATCCGGTTGTGTGTGCATGTGTCCAGTTGCATTTTGTGTGCATACAGTTGTGTGTGCATGTGTCCAGTTGCATTTTGTGTGCATACAGTTGTGTGTGCATGTGTCCAGTTGCATTTTGTGTGTATCTGGTTGTGTGTGTGTGTGTGTGGGTCCCGTTGCGTTTTGTGTGCATCCAGTTGTGTGTGCGTTTGTCTAGCTGCCTTTTGTGTGCATCTGGTTGTGTGTGTGTGGGTCTAGTTGCATTTTGTGTGCATGCAGTTGTGTGTGCATGTGTCCAGTTGCATTTTGTGTGCATCTGGTTGTATGTGGGGGGTCTAGTTGCATTTTGTGTGCATCCTGTTGTGTGTGCGTGGGTCCAGTTGCATTTGTGTGCATTCTAGTTGAACATTATCTATCTCTGCCCCAGACAGACAATCAACCTTTGGTAAATTGCCCATGTTTTACTTACAAGCTAACAATCCCTGGGCCCCACAAGAAGCCCTGCCACAAGAAACCTTTCACCTCCTGTTTTGATGGCCATGTATAACTCAAATGCAACATATCGAAGTTCATCTGAGCCATGTCCCCTCGCGCTGCCTCCTTTTTTCAATCTACTCTCTTTGATGGGGACACTACTATAGGCTAAATATCTGACTCAAAAAAAAAAAAAAAAAAAAAAATCCAAAACCTTGTACTTTATCCTTCTTGTTTTCCTTTTAAAAATCAATTGGGCCTTTACATACATGGTCTACATATGAAAGTTCATCTTTTTGTTCCATATTCTCCATCCTCTTTGATTGGGAAGTAGAAAGTGGAGGGAATTCATCTTCTCAACTTGGATCCTAGCAGACCAATTAATGTGTCTAAATTATGGTTCCTAAGCAAGGGTGGGTGATAAGGGATGCATTTCAAGATGCAAACTTAAGCAGCAAGAACACAAATCACCTACATGTTTTTAATAGGGAACCCAGGCAGATGTATCTGAAAGGCTTAATGCCTGTGTCCATGGTGTCTAATCCACAGATAAACATTATGTTGGCCTTTCCCAAATAATGAAAAATACACAAAGGAAAAACACTGTATAGTCTCCTCAGTGTTAGAATTAATACCCTGCCTGCTCAGAATTATCTATTAGGTAAGAGCAAGTGTTCTGCCGAGAACTATTTGTACAATACAAGCCAGCTCTAGGAGCACCGTATGACGGCTGTCCCCTTAGGATTTGCTAAGAAATAACATATCTGTTTCAAGACCCGAAAGTTCAAGATGTATATGATGTGTGCATATGAGCTTTTAATGACAGTAATTAAAATATTACAACTTCTAGGAGAACCGCTGGTGTTATTTCATCTGTTTGAGAATAAATTGAGCCTTATTGGATTATGACAGCTCAAATCAAGAGTTTTAAGAATGTGACACTAGCATGAGTCTTCTTTTCATCTTTTAGCCACCAATATATTATCAGCTAATATTTGTTCTGTGTTAATATAGACATCAAAGGACAGATAAATTCAACCACTGAGAGCTGGAAGTGGGAGTGTGCACGGCATGACTGAACAAGATTAGAAATTTATTTGAGCTCTAGCAGAAAAATCAATGGGTAAGGAAAATCTAGACCTGGTAAAGAGCAAGGGGCAATGCTCTGTGTGTGTGTGTGCGCGTGTGCACGTAGAGCGAGTTGGAAACATGAGAGCCGCCATAGAAGGCAGGAGTAGATTTAAGGTAATTTTAAAGATCATTTGATGATGACACTTGTGGACCAGTGATCGTAAGTATAAAAGCTATAGGAGCCACCAGAAGAAAATAAAGTCATTGGTTAGGGAAGGAAAGTTTGTGAAATGGAGAATACAAGAACTGGGCATTTCTAAAATAGAAATCATGAAATCTTAAGGAGGGAAGAGCCTTTCGGGTGGTCTTTAGTCTCTTCCATGTATACATTTATCCACTGATACATGCACTAATCCATCCATGGGGCCATCAGATCATTAGACTGACTCTACAGTTGGTATCTACCCTAGAGCCTAGGCAGGGGAAACATAGCACTGCCCTCAAGGAGCTTACTGTCCTACAAGCCATCAAGGAAACTATGAGGATAAGAGAGAGAAGGAAGCACGTTAGGAGCAGGTATGCCTATAAATGTGAGCAGGGACAGTGATGTGTAGCCAAAGAAGACCCTGGTTAGTGAGAGGGATCAGGAAAGTCTCCACAGAAGAAATGACCCCTGAGCTAAGATTTGAGGACAAATGGGCAGGCCCAAGGCAGACTGGATGGCGAGTGTGTATGCCAGAGAGGAGCTGTGTGGGTGAAGGGCCAATTGTGAGGCCTCAGCCGCTGCAGGTACATCTGTGCCACGACAGCACCTCTATGTCCCATCCCATCACAGGCTCGGGTCCTCTGGTAAGGCTCAGCCTTCTCTAGTCGGCCTTTGAATACTGCAGAGCCTCAAGGTCAGAACCAGGCTGCTGTCAGGCCCTCCTAATTTAATTTTCCCCCAATATTTATGTCTGCTTTATGGTATGCTCCTACTTTATCTTGTTTATTTATTCACAGATTGCATATTGTCCACTTCACCCTACTAACTTAAACACTTGCTGAGACAAGAAACCTTGTCTATTACATTCATCTCTATATTTTCATGCCTAGAATATTCTGGCTAAATGGGAGGTCTCAAGCAAATCCTTTCCGAATGACCCCACCACCCATTTATTGAAACCTACTATGATCCGGTCACTGTTTGGGACTCTGAGAATAATGTCCCTGATGCTGAGATATTGACAGGCAAGAGAAACAAGGCAGTTAATAAAAAAATGAAAGACATGATTAAATAGCAATGCATACGATGAAGAAAATAAAACAAATGGGGTAGAATAAAAGGCAAGGGTTGGTGGGGATGGCTAAGTTACAGAGGGTGGTTGAGAAAAACACTTGCTAAAGGATTACGTGTCACATGGATACTTGGCCTGGATAAATGACACAGATCCTGCTTACAAGTGATTTATAATATTATGGAAGAACCACCTGTCAAATGGCGGTATTGGAGACAGAGCTAACAGCTGTGATAATGGACTAATAACTTTATTACATAAAACTCTTGAAACTAGTGTTAGCATAATCTCATTTCTGATATGTACATGATGACACCATCCCAATCTGCTATATTAAATTTGTTTTCAGAAAACAGACTTTTTAAAATATTTTGTTGTACTGTGCAAGCACTACATTAATGCATTCCCACCACAGAAGAGTCAAACACCACGTGTGCAAAGAGGCCAGGGATTTGAAGAAGAGAATCATTCATTGCATGACCCCCGCCCCCCAGCCGGAGAAAGGAAGGAGGTCCCTGGTGAAGAGGGTCGCGGGCTGACTCAGCACAAGGCCCTAAGCATCCTGTAAGAACGGGAGAAAAGCAGAGTCAAGTACATGGTTGTTAATTTGTGGCAGGAAGGAGATGCTTGAGAATTTATTCTGAGACATTACCAACCACGTACTAACAGAGAAAAATGCTGCTGAGAGGTTTTTCTGCAAAACACGTTCCCGTGAACAGGAAAACTGGTCTCCAGAGGAAACAAGGGGCACGAGCTGTTTAGCCTCCCAAACACCACATTTTCCTCCAGAGAAAATTCGTGGAGGAGACATCCACTTGTATTTTCCCCCAGGGAGAACACATTTTCATCAACTTCATAGCCTTAGAAACTTGGCTCCTCTTGTCAGAAAAAAGAGATCTTGCAAAATTGTGATCAGAATCTTGGAATGGCCTTGGGAAATCAGGTAGGACACAGGTCTGCACCCCACTCATGGTCTGCGTGACACTTTAGCTCAGCAGAGAAGGACGACAGAGGAACGCCACTGTGTAGAACCAGGAAGATGGAACCTGAGAGCCTCAATGCTGAACACCAGGACCCAAGGACAGACTCCAGACTCCCTCTCTCCAATGCCTGGCTCGGCCCTCCCATATGCTATGCACTTGGCAGCAAGGGCTGCTTTTCTTAATTTTCCAGCATGCTTAAGTTAGGGTTGCTAGTGCTTTATAAGAAGTTTGTGCAGGAGGCTAATGAAATGCTTCTTCCACCCGTTCCACGTTAATTCCATGTGAAATGCGGGCAAGGTTGTAGACAGCCCACTCCTCAAGTCTCCTGGGCTGACCTGGTACACTGCTTTTGTTGACACTGACTATTTAATCTGAAATCCTTTCCCCATCGAGCTTTCCTCTTCCCACCCTCTGAATAAAATATGGATCAGATGCTGAAAAATTGCTATTCTTAGGAGCAACAGATGCAAACATGGTTGCTTTCTCAATTATTCGGCAACCAATTCGATGGTTCCAAGACAGAAGCTAATTAAAATCTAATTGAAATAAAATCATTTCCAATTCCACTTCCCTTTGCCGACTGCCTGAGTGGCGGGTTTTGTGCTTTGTGGACGAAGCTGCTTGTGTCCTACTATGACTTCCTTCTGCTTTAGCCACTCCTGATCTATCACAGGGCGTCTCGGCTTGTTGGGAGAAGGTGCAGACGGACAGGCAGAAAGCCCCTGGAAAACTGGAGGGAGTATGTTTACAGTGATGTACACTACAATAAAGAGACGAGGATGGGGAAGAGAGAGACATGAGGATAGGGGTCACGGTGGCAATCAGGCCCTTTAGGATAAGGAGGAACAGAAAAACAGAATGTCACAGGGTCTGGTATAAAACTTTTAACAGCATTCAGCTTGCTCGAGTGTTGAATGGTTCTCCCCTACATTTAAAGAGCAGGACATTTACTTAAATATTCAGATTTCTGACCGCCCTTGAAATATTAGAAAAATCCAGAAGCCCTGTGTCTGTGTTCCCACATGGCAGTGGATGCTGGGGGCTGAGAAGCAGGTGTCCCCTCGCTGAGGGGGAAGGTATGGGTGCCCCGGCTTGCCAGTCCCCATGGCCAGTTGCCCATTCTCATTCATGTTGGTCCTCCAGGAATTTGGGGTTGAAATCCCACTAGTGGGTGGAAAGCCCTTTACTGTCAAAGGGATAGGTTTGGATCCACCCTCCACCACCGAAAATGGGAGGAGATAGGACAAGTGACTGTGACATCCTTAAACCTCGTTTCCCGAGTCCATAAAATCATGATCAGCGATTCACTCAAGTCAGAAGCGTTAATTGGTCTTTACGTGCTCAGTAAACTGAAAAATGTTATTCACTGATATTTATATCATTTTTTCCTTTTTTCTAATGAACTATGAGAATTCTTTTTAAGGTCAGTAGGAAATGTGTAAAATCATGGGAGTGGCTGGAGAATGCTGGTCAGAGGAATACTGGTGAGGGTGGTAAAAAGAAGTCCCATGGGCAGTAGGAGGACAGGAAGGGGAGGGGAAGGGAAGAAAGGGAAGGAGATTCAGTAAAAAGAAGAGCCAGCGACCCAGGTGGACCCCAGAGTGAGCACACACAGGGTGCTGCTCTCAGCGGCTATGTAATCTCAGATATGTCTCCCAACTCTCTGACCTCAGAATCTTTCTTCATCGTTACAGTCGGAAAAACAACACCTATCCCTGTTTAAAAATGGAAGGAGAAAAATGTCTATGAAGGACTTGGCACGGGAAGGGCTCCATAAGTCTTAGCTATTAATATTAAGTTAGCCATTACTGAACGCCACAAGCTATCATCTAAGACTTCATACCACACCGTGCTAGGGGAAGATTACTTCTCTTCACCCCACACAACCCCAAACACCAAGTACTTTTCCTTTTTAAAAATAGGGTACATGTGCTCTGTCTCAATAAAGAAAATAAATAAATAATTGTAAAAAAAAATAAAAATAAAAGTAGGGTACATGTGAAACTTAGTGAATGCAGAATATGATTGTCTTAACACAATAACTAAGAAAATGCCAGAAATGCTATGTTAATCAGTGTGATAAAAATGTGTCGAACCGTTTATAAAACCAGTGCATGGTGCCCCATGATCGCATTAATGTACACAGCTATGATCTAATACTAATACAAAAAAATAAAATAAAATAAAATAAAAATAAATAAAAATGTAATGCAGAAGCTTGGAATTCATTTACCTGGTACCTACTGACACCATAGCCCTCCCCAATGGTACTATAATAATTTTCCCTTTCACTAAAGAAGAAAATGGAAAGAGAAAGTTCTCTTGGGGAGCAAGGGTAAAAATAAAAGTTGTGAACTTTAAGGATTCGGCAACAAAGGGGTTGGCTAGATTGATTGCTATCACATTGCAGTGGGAGGGGCTGCCCAGCCCAGAGATGCTTCAAATGAGAAACCTTTCTCATTTGTAGGTGTCAAAATACCTTTGTAGGTGTCAAAAATACTCAAAAAATTCTCCCAAGCTGGGAGAGAGAATTGAACATGTGAGATAAAGAGTATCTCTCAGTACTCCAATATGCCTTGAAGGGAAGGGGAGTAACATCTCTATTTTAATAATTTTAGAATAACTCCTTTTGATGGCTCTGTTTCAACAAAAGACAAGATATTAGTTAGACCCAGGTCAACCTGTCTGCAACCTACCAGAAATTAAAAAAAAAAAAGGAAGAAAGAAAAGAAAACACTGTTTAAATGATAGTAGAGCCTCCATAGTCGACCACCTCCCCACATCAACCACCTCCTTAAGTTGACCGTATCTTCACAGACCAGACGTGCACCACATGTACCTATCAGCACAGCAGGCCTCGTTCCTTACGTTGACCTTCTCTGTATGTGGCCCAGTTTGTTACAGACCTGTGAGTGGTCAACTTACAGAGGTTCTGTCTTAAGAGGCAAGTTTAAGGGGACAAGGTCTCATTCATATGTAGGAAAATTAAGAGCCATGAAAATGAAATAGAACTTACAAGAATTAAAGCAACTGGCAGCTCCTGCTTTCCCATTCCCCCCAGCAGGGCCCCTTGATAGAAATGTGTCCTTCTGTGACCCCATCCACTTTTTCCCTTTCATTCTCCTTCTCTGTCACTCATGTAATCACCCAGATCTCCCCCTAGGAGTCTGCTGCCTTTCACACTCCACGTTTCCCCCAAGTGAATTATTCCCCATTATTCATCCTTATTGGAGGTGGCTGAGGATCAGGCTGGTGAGATGATATCTGTATTAACAGGAGCTCAGGGACATCGTCACGGCCTTACTCAGCAGCTCTGGACACAGCCTTCCCTCTTTCTAGCAATATTCACAGTAGCTTAAGGGCTAAACAAACTTGGTGTGAGGACCAAAGAATGGAAGCAATTTGCCTCGGCAGTGCTGTTATTAACGTGGGATTTACAAAGATGTGGCCCAGGAAGCCCTAAGGGGGAATCTCTGCTGACACCCAGTTTTAGGAAAGACTTGGAACTGAGTGTTGGGTAGTTAAGCCACTTGATGTCTGCATGTCAGAGTTCTTTTCTCCTCTAAGTACTGTTTTCAAATCTTAGCCATATAAATAGAAAAGAATTTTCTCACCATATCCATTCAAGGACTCATTTCAGTCCGGGCTAGGGTTCTATCTTGATACATTGCCAAAAATTCCTATAAAAACATGGACATACTTCAAGCCAAACCCAATCTTGGCCATCACTTCCTTTAATCCTGTCATTTGACATATGAGATTTATATTCACTCTAAAATGTTAGGTGATGGTAAGACATTAAGTGATAGAAAAGCAAAATGATTTGCACGTGGTCGTCGGGTCAAGGTCCCTGCTCCCAAGTGTGCAGATTTTCTAACTACTCATGCCCAGGTGGGTGTGGGCTTTTAAAAATGTGTTAATCAGTTAATCTATGACATTACATTTATTTGTAGAAATGCGTTACCAGGTACTAATTTTATTCTTTATACTTCTAGTGCTTTAAAGTGTGGTTCATAATCAGGGGTGGGAATCTTTTTCTAAATTAATCAATCAACACCCATGTGTACAATAGAAACCAAGCAGGTGGGAAGAGTCAGGAGGAGCCAGGTAAATTCACACCTAATGGGTCTAATGCCCACTAACCACATTATGGGCATACTTATAACTTTGACTTAAACTGTACAAAAGCAACTCATGTAACTGAAATATTTCCCCCATAATACACTGAAAGAAACAACAAGAAAAAAAAAAAAAACCACTTTCCTATCTGGGGGGAAGAAAAGTAAGTTCTACTGTCAAGATTCATAGGCAATAGAACTAGAACAATTTACTTTGGAAAAGCTGGTACACTCTCAAGAAGGAAATTTGCCGTTTAAACATAGCACTGACATCATTTTGGATGCATGTGTACGTGTGGGCATGCCCGACACCTGTTCCCTTGGCACCTAGAACAGAGCCTGGCACAAAACAAAAAGACAGATTGATGTCTACTGAAGAATGATTAACAACTTCAGAAACGTATTTCAGTCTGTAAAATGTTAACTGCAGTTACTGAGGTCACAGCAGAATATCTTATGTATTACAAAAATCTATCATATGCGAAGAACAGAGGGAATGCTGTAGATTACCCTGTACCTCACCACACCGACACAGGTTTTGCTGAATTTGTGTGATAGTTTCAGACGGACGTATACAGGGAAGGGTTGTTTGGGTGTCTGAAGACTAAGTCCACTGTTTAGAAATCTAAATGCATAGTTCCTAAATGTATATCACACCTGGCCTCTGGGAAAGAGCAGTCATTAATTAATCCATATAATATATTTTTCTTCAGTCTAGGCAGAAAGTCTGGTAGCCAAATAGAGCAGAGGTTGAGCCTTGAAGGCTTCATCATCTTATGGAATAAACAAGTAAACCATCAAATTACAACACACAATCTCACCAATAATAAAATCTGTCTCAGAGATAGGTGTAGGATGGCATGGGAGGAGATCTAGAGGAAAAGGGTGATTAGAAGATTTTCCTGGTGAAATTTTACCTGGGTGATCCAAGAAAAGGGAGAAGGAATCAGATCTGAGCAAATGACTCGGGAGTTGTCAAGACACGGTCAGGAAAAGTGAACAGAGCTCATGTGGGAACAGCAGAGAGCAGACGAGAGGCAAAAGGAAGACAGGGCTTGGGACAGGCCAGGTGAGAAACGTAGGTTTTTATTTTGTAGAGAATGAAGTGAGAAGTGGCATAATTATAATTCTGCTTCAGATGAATCCTACAGTAATACACTGCAGGTCAGAAAGATAAGAGGCAAAACCACTTCGAGAATTTTTTTTAACAATCAAGATGAGAAATGAGGATGACTTAGTGTCTTGATCGGGGTTAAAAACATTTTCTTTAAAAGGCCCCAAAATAAATATTTTAGCCCTTGCAGGACATACACTGTCTATCACCACTACTCAACCCTATTGAGAATATGTAACACTGGGCACCTGGGTCCCTATGAAACTATTCGCAAAAACAAGTGGCAAATGAGATTTGGTTTGTAGGCTGTATTCTTTCTGGTTCGCTATCCCCTCAGAGCTGTCATCATGCAGCTCACAGAAACACAAAACAATAGTAACGAATGGCACTCAGCAAGACACCAGCACACATCCACACAACACATCTGTGAGACACTGAGGTGCCAGGGCTATGAGACCTTCCCAAGTTGTCTGTACAGTGCTGCCAACACAAGGGCATGGCGGTAACTTTGTGAACTTCATTGTCCAATCTTGTATGATGACTGCTCTAATGGTCATTCCAGGAAAAGGGTCCCAAAATTGCGTTGAAAAGTGGACTAGTAGCTGGCATCAGTGCATAGCTTCCCAAGGGGAGCACTTCTCAGGGGACCCACAGTGACATTCGGCAATGAGGGGTGTAGCATTTTTTTCTAGGATGAGTTTGTGAACTTAAATGCCAGAACTCATATTGCTCACCAGTAGAACTATACAGCTGTTTAACTGCTACTCACATGAAGAAAGGGAAAGATTATGTCATCGAAATAAAAAGAAAAAATAATTTTTTTTAAGAAATATAAGAAATACTTGTATGGACAACAGACCTGTCCTCTCTGCCACAGACACACACCTCTATGATCTCTTGGTGTGAGTCCAAGGTGGGTGGAGAAGCTCTGCCAAGGTCATGGCAGATACCCCACAGAGCAGGTCAGCGTCACCAGACTCAGAGGTCATTGCGTGGCCTGATTCCTGGTGCCTTTCTTCAGTCATCAGTGCCTCCCACTTGTGCTGAAGGAATCTGCGCTTTTCCTTTCCTCCCAATAAAGTTATCACTTGAATTTCTGCAAGTGGACTCCCCTTCATCACCACTCACCATGTGCTTAGGCCACTTCAGTTTCACATAAACAACAAAAGCAAACTCCTTTGAATAACAGCTTAAGGAAAGTATATTTGGGGAAAGAAAACAGGTAAAAAAGCATCACAATTTGCACTCAAATGCCCTTTAAAGAAAATGTGGAATGTTCCCTGTGACAGTGTCAAGGCAAGGACCGCTTTCCTCCCAGTTGCTGTGGGTAGAGATTAGCAGGCATGGTTCCCAGACACTCTCCAGGCCCCCAGGGTGGGGGCTTTTGAGATGGATAATATTTATATCTCCTAGTGGAGCCCTGAATTCATTCACTGTCCTCCCAGATGTCTGTCTATTCACATCTGACAGATCCTTCCTGAAACAACTTACTTATTCTATTCCCTATAGACTATTCCTCTGTCCCTAGTAGAAACAGTGAAATCACACACTCTCTCTCTCCCTCTGTCTTGCCTATGCTATATTATTCTTTTTCTAAACTACTAATGATTTGAGAGTTTTTGCCCCACGTCCTGCTCCATCCTCCATCTGATGAAGGCCCATCTTGACGTCTGGCTCAGATACAAGATGAGTGGCACAGGTGGAGACCAGCTACCTGCACCCAGTGTGGACAGTTAAATTTTAATGGCCTCTTTTGTGTCATACTTTAGCTGAGAGCAATGCTCTAGTCACCATCACTCCTTTACAGTGTCATCGAAATTAAAAGTTAATTAAAGAAAAGGGCAGGTAACATTTCCATGTAGCATCAAAACACTTGGGAAGAATTCATTTATAGTCTCCTTTACGGTAGCTGCTGATCAGGTTCTTCTTTCTGTGGTTACAGAGAACTCCCTGGCAACAGTGTCTGAGAGTGTAAGTTTTACAGGCAAGGGATCCTTGTCTAGATATACTCAAGTGTGGTCATGGTCGCAGGAAAGTTGACCAGGGACAAAGGCCCAGCCTCCACCCTCTGGACTGTTCTCCTAAGCGTTTCTTGCAATAGGCTGAAAACATTAATAGCCATGTGGTCCCCAAGGTTTATGAGTTAAGAATTGGAAAACAAAGTCAAAATGATTGGAAAAACAAATCTCAGCTGGCCACTGTGAAGTACCGTTTACATTTCCCTCATAACTATTAATACATGCTTATGAATAAATATTAAAAGAAGAAATTAAAAAAAAATCCCACAAGTAGTCAAGAAATAGGGAAAGTCTAAGAAGTAACTTCCTAACTCTACCCCCACATCATTCATGTTGGAAAAAATTAAAGAATCTTAGGATTCCAGAGGCATCGGCAGTGACTTAGTCCTACAACCTAGCATTTTCCCCTGACCTGCTAAATGGAAGACAGGAAGTGATTGTTGAGAATTTGCCACGTGCCAAGAACTGTGTGAAATGCCAGAGTTGGGGGACAATGCTCCCAACACAGTCATCCTGCTCGATTTTGTAAACTTCTAGTAAGAAGGAAATTTCTGCATCCAGTGCGCCTACTTGGGTCAGCTCTGCATATTTGAAGTATTTATTTAAGGGAGTCACTTAGTTCTCACTCACTCATCCTAAGTTTATCCCTTGAGCTCCACAAGGTTTAATTTTTCTAATTATGATATAAAGTTTTCCAGTACAAACAGTTTCATTGTCCTGCATGACACATGACTGGCAGAAAAGGTAGAACAGAATATATAAAGGTGTGCCACCATAGCCTGTAAAAACAGGACACGATCTCTTTTTTAATGGCCAACAGATAATATGGGATGACTTCTAGAGCTGGATTATTTATTTCATCATCCTAAACTGTCTCTCAGGATCCGAGAGTCAGCTCAGAGGGGAAGGTTACTGATCCCTAGTGACCGGAGGTGTTCTTATGGGCAAGTTTATTTTTAAAAGAATACAAACTAACAGGGAGACACAGTTGGAGCCACAGATCTATAACTCTGCAATACCTTGTTAAAGGTTTTCTTTCTCTTTTATTAAAATGTTTCCTCTGCTAGACAGATGTCTATTCATTACATTAAAGGAGGGTTTTTCACCCCTTTTCGTATTACAGCACACTTGAACCTATAGTAAAACGTCTGCAACACACTTAAATTATGTTGATCCAAAAAAAGAGTTAAAAAAAAAAAAGAATATACTTACTGTGCTTTGAATTTCTTTTGACAATAATGGAATTAACAATCTTTAAACATGTTGGTGACACACCTAAGATCCTTTCGTGAAAATCAGCGCTTCAACTTTCCCTAGCGCTCCAGAATTGTGCTAATTTGTGCATAGTTGTTTAGAATTAAAAACAACAAAAAAAGATCACATTTCTGAACCTGGGCCTTATAGAATACAAGGGCCCTATTTTCTTCAGATTATAATAAATGTTAGTGTTAGTGATTTCTTAATATTTATTTTTTCTGCTCTATGCATGGATTGTTCTGGGTCAGTATCTCTCAAGACTCCAGGAGGGAACAAGGAGAGGAAGTGTTGAAACTGGATCCTCACAACGAGTTCTTCACTTCCATTCAGGAATCTCAAATACCACTAAAAATGCTGTTTTTTGGTCAGGTATCTGAGCCTGAAAATAACTTTTGAAGTGCAGTCTTTAGAGGATTCTGTTTCTTTTCTTTCTCTCCTTTCAGTATTGATTTTTCTCCTTTCATTTGTTGATGCTACTTCTTTGCTTGTTGCCGGGGATTTGTTAGAGCCACATCTGTACATGATTCCTTATTTACGTTTGTTTTGTACATAAGCACCAGACGCTTCCACTCACAGCGTCCCAGTCAGTAAAGAGAGCTCTGTCGCATTAGGACTATTGTTGCTCAGGCAGAATGAGGAGCTCAGTCTCCTCCTTCAACCCAAGGCAGTTCCATCAGAGACACAGAGCAACCAGCCGTGTGGACACCTATCAGAGGGTCCAACAAGGATCTACCATGTGGAGAAGTAAAATGATCTAAGGAGCTTGGATTCCCTGTGCAAATCAGGAAGATTAACTACATTTTAAAAGTCAGCAGTAGGAGATAGAAAGAAAGTTTGCAAATATCCCTATCTGTGATAAAGAAGAAAGCACGGGATTCCAGGTGTCCCAGGAGAGCCTGCACTCAGATCTGTAACAAATTATACTGGATGTTACAGGAATGATATTTCCTTTAAGAGTATCCTTCCTGTTGTGAACTAGGTTTCTACAATCCTGAAAGGTGATGGATGAGCGTTTTCACTTGGCATATTATATATTCACATATGCCTGCCTTTCCACTCACCTTGGATACGAGGAAAGTCATTCCTTAAGACTTTATGAAGAGCTCATGATCAGCCTCTCTGCTTCATGAATGTGTGCAGAATACTTGGCCTTTGCCTCAAATCTTGAGATCCCTGGATGAGGATGAGCTTGAGCTCTGACCTCAGCATCTCCAAGGAGATATGTGAAAGCTGAAAGCATCCCTCTCATACCTGTAATTTTTGTTAAGGGCAGAAAAGGGGGGAAATTGTGACTGAATGAGATTTGGATGGAGCTCTGAGTTTTGTGAGTGTGACCTATGAAGCAGCCTTACACAAGACCTTTCCCGATCCAAGGTTATGTGCTATAGTCCATAACATAGGGGATGGATTCAGAATAGCCAAAGTCTTGCCCTTCTACTGCTGTTTATCAGCTGTTTTATTTGGGCAAATCACTCCTTTACCTGTCCATTCCTTTATAATGCTAAGGATGCCACTTCTCTTCCCTTCTTTACAGAGATGTTGTGAAAAACAAATTGGATCATACCGACAGAAAAGCTTTATGAAGTTCTCTACAAGGTGGAGCCTATTGATTGGAGAATTTGGTGAAGGTAAATGACTGAGTCTTGGCTTTATACACAATCACAGCATCGGGCAACTGGTCCTGTTTGATGGGACCACAGAGTGACAAGGATGAAAGAAGATAGCATTAGAACTTCTTAGGCTTCGGCGATGATCTACTAACACATAGTTTGAATGGGCTTAAATAATTGGCAATGTTCTTTTACTTGGAATGCATTGTCTTTGAATCTCAAAGTACAAGTACAACTTTCTTCATTTTATAGTAAAGAAGGCTGATGGGTGGAGAGGTTGAATAACCTGCTTGATCACATTATTGATTGTATTAGAAGAACTTAACATTTCAAAGGAAAGATTTCCTATGATATGGCACTATCATAGAAAGATACCAACCTAGCTGGGTGTTGTGGGCACCTATAGTCCCAGCTACTTGGGGGGCTGAGGCAAGAGAATGGTGAAAGCCCAAGAGTTTGAGGTTGCTGTGAGCTGTGATCCTATGGCACTCTACTGAGGGCGACATAGTGAGACTCTGTCTCAAAAAAAAAAAAAAAAAAGAAAGAAAGAAAGAAAGAAAGATCTCAACCATGTATCCAGTTCACTCATTCACTCAACATATGTTATTGAGCACCAACTAGATGCCATGGCTTTTTTTTTTCCCCACCAAAGAGACACTAATGACTGAGACAGACAAAGCCTTTGCCTTCATGATGTTGCTCTTCTAGAGGAGGGGCTGACCATAAAAAAATAAACACCGGGCTGGGCTCTGTGGCTCACCACACCAGCACTCTGGGAGGCCAAGGCAGGAGGATCACTTAAGGTCAAGTGTTTAAGACCAGCTTGAGCAAGACTGAGACCCCGTCTCTACTAAAAATAGAAAGATTAGTCTTGCAATGTGGTAGGTGCCTATATTCTCAGCTCTCTGGAGACTGAGGACGGAGGATAACTTGACCCCAGGAATTTGAGGTGGCTGTGAGCTAGGGTAAGGCAATGATACTCTAGCCCAGATGACAGCAAGAGTCAGTTTGAAAAATAAAGAAAAAGTCAATAAACAGCAAATTATGTATTCTGTCAAAAATTGGTAAGTGCTGTGAAGAAAAATCCGGTGGGGTATAGGGGTCAGAGAAGGCCAGGATGGGTGAAGGTGCTATTATTATGTGACGAGACCACCTGCATGCAGAGACCAGAAGGAAAACAGGT
This sequence comes from Loris lydekkerianus, assembly GCA_963574355.1. Taxonomy (NCBI): domain Eukaryota; kingdom Metazoa; phylum Chordata; class Mammalia; order Primates; family Lorisidae; genus Loris; species Loris lydekkerianus. The sequence goes on from CAUYPK010034196.1 coordinate 95,681, forward strand.
ATCGAGCCATGCAAGTATCTTGAGGACAGGATTCTTGGCAAAGGACCAATATGTATAAAGCAGACGCAAAGCCCTTCAGTAGGTCCCAGCAGGCATGTTCTGGGACCAGCCAGGGAGGCAGGGTGGGCAGGCCTGGCCAGGCCAGCTGACCGGCCAAGTATAAACAGGTACAAATGAGCCACACACTGGGGAGATACTGTATCAGTTCTTGGTTATGCTACAGACAAATTTTGCTCTGAATTACTGTGAACTGCTTCATGGACCTCTGAAGCTCTTTGCTGTTACACTAGAGCAGGTGAAGTATCAACTCTTTCCCTCCTAATAATCTGAACCTCTGTATGTTAGAAATTTCCCTATATACCTTTATTTCTAGACAGTCAAGATAGGGAAGATAAACTTCTGTCCCAGAGAGAAAGGTCACACTGAAATGTATGCATTTTACACAAAATCCTGCATTTAGACCCTCCTCTCAGCAAAATAACCCACCAAGGAGGCAACCCATTACTAAGGAAAGAACTCATGGGAAATCTCCTCCCTCCATCAGGATTTACATTCCACAGAAGGGAAATAAGGCCTCCTTACCTTCACTGGTTATGGGTGGATGTCCTTACTTCATCCCAGAGCACCAATCAGGTGCCATGTAACATGCTCCCCAGCCATCCTGAGAAATTAAATCAGTCCCTTTTTGCCCATTAAAAGGCTCATAAACATTTGCAGCATCAAATTAGTGCTGGTAGATTTCTCCAACTTGGAACACTTTAAAATGCACAGTTGGGTAAGAAGAATCAATTAGGACCAGACAGGGTGTTGGAAGTGAAACAATTTGTCTATCTGATGATTCTACACTGTGGAAAGGGTGTGTGTGTGTGCACGCGCACATGTGTTTACATGTCAGTTCAGATTTAAAATCACTCATGTGTATCGTTTGTGTAATTCAATCCATGATTGGAGCAGAAACTACCCAGAGTGAAAGGTTATTGTTTGAAGAGTCAGAGAAGGCTTGTGTTTACAACTTTGTAATTTGTAATTAAGCTTATTGTAGCATTCCTACCTCATAAACCTCGGTCAACTGAGTTTAAATTTAGATGGGAAACTAGCAATTATTAAGCAAATAGACTAGGCATCCAATAATCATAATCCAGCTAAAAAGACCAAATCTGGCTAGTTGCCTTGTCTTCCAAATTCATCAGACAATTGACAGTTTTCCAACATCATTTTCTGCCTTCAAAATCCTTTCTAAATAAAGGCTAAAAAATGGTAAAATATTAATAATAATAGAGAATAGAGGTTATTAACTTGGGGTACATGGGCCCTGCAAAGGGTCTGTGAACAGAATTAAGAGAGGTCCCCCAACTTCAATGGGAAGGAAAATGGCACCTTTATTTTCACTAAACTGTCATGGAAATGTAGCAGATCATCTATTTGTGAATTTAGAGAACCATCCCCAGTAGTGTCAGGAGTGCCTGCGACTTTAACACCCAGAGAAATCACAGTTATTTTTATATCCTATCACACATGGTGCCGATATCTTGAAATACCCTTTTCCCTCAACACTTCTGCAAATTTATGTGAGTTGGTAGACTCAGTGCTAGATTTGAACTTAATGCATTAATCATGAGGCACATACTACATCACAATTTTTTAAATATTTTGATAGCTGCATTTTAATAAATTAATTTCTTTTGTAATCCTATCTACATGTCAAAGGGGTCTAGAGTTCTAAAATATGAAGAACCCAAGGTCTGTAGGGACAAAAGGTTGCAATTATAAGGGGCTATACTGGAGGGTCCAGGGTGGGTCAGGTGCTGACTCTACGAGGCTCTTCCAAATTGACGTCTCCTGCCCTGCTCTTCACCATACCTGGAACTCTACCAGTGGAGGACCTGACTTGGGAAATGGTATTTCTTCCCTACACATAACTAACAACACACAGGAAATTAATCTATAGCCTAAAGAGTACAATTGGCAATAAAGTGGTTATTCTTCCAAGCATTCAGCTAAATTCTTTACTTAAAATCTCATTCATCTTCAAAAGCCCATGACAAGATAGTATCACTTTTCCCATTTTTTAGGTGAGAAAACTGAAATACAGGAAGGTTAAGTGCCTTTCCCAGCAGCACTCAGCTACATCCTTTCTGAACCAAAGTTTTAATCACTCTACATGCTGGGAGTTATTTTTATGGAACGCTCTTTCATATTAGATAACAAGACGAGAGGGGGAAAATGGGGGAAAGGTATTTGACTAGAGAGGGAGTTCAGTTTGTGCTACCCTAAAATGCACCTCTGAAGCACGTTGATTATTGTAAGCTAAAAGCACTTGAAAAACAGCAAGTGAAACAAGGACATTTTGACTTCTCTTTTTCTTCCTGAAAGCAGGGATGAAACTCCCAAGAGAAAGATGCCCTCTCTATACCAGGGGGAAAGAAAGACACTTATCAGCAGTGACAGAGAGTTGAAGCCAAGAGAAATCTGTACAAACAGACCTTGTTAAAATCACTTTGATCATCCTTTCATCCTCCCATATATATATTTTAGTTACTTTTTCACAATTGCCTTTCTTTGCTCAACCCAGTATATACTTAAGTAGAACCTGTCAATTCTTTGGGTCTACATTTTCTTATGAGGGTTCTCACATATAATTAAAACTTCCTGCATAAAACTTTTAAGCTTTCCTCCCATTCAGCTATCTTAGGTCAGCCCCAGGTGGAAAACCGGAGAGGGCAGAAAAAGAGGTTTACCTCCATTATGACAGCCGTTTTCAAAGTGTGATCTGCAAATCCCTGGGTGTCTCTGACACTTTTCAGAGGGTAACTGTCCTCAGAATAATTCTAAGACATTATTTGCCTTTTTTCTTTAAGTTGCCCACCCAAGGGACTGTAACAAGCTGGTCAACATACACAGGCAGTCAACCTAAGAAACTAGGCCTAGCATACTGACATGTGGTTCATGTCTGGTCTATGAAAAGTAGATCAACTTAGGGAGATGGTCAATGCAGGGAGGTTCTACTGTATGGCGGCTGGGGTCAGGCACAGTGTCTCACACTTACAACCCCAGCATTCTGGGAGGCCAAGGTGCATGGATTGCCTGAGCTCACAGGTTTAAGACCAACCTGAGCAACAGTGAGACCCCCATCTCTAAAAATAGCTGGGCGCTGTGGCGGATGCCTGTAGTCCCAGCTTGTCTGGCGGTTGAGGCAAGAGGATCACTTGAACCCAGGAGTTTGAGATTGCTGCAAGCTAAGATACCACAGCACTCTACCGAGGGTGACCAAGTGAGACTCTGTCTCAAAAAAAAAAAAAAAAGTATGGTGACTATCTACAAAGAGGGTTTGGCAAGGCTTGCCACTTGTTTTTATATGTTTTTAAACTTGATTTTTTTTTTTTTTTTTTTTTTTACATTTTCAAAAGCTTGTTTATAAAAATAAAAAGAATATGTGGCAGATACCTTATGTAGGGAGAAAGGTCTAAAATATTTACTTTCTGGCCCTTACAGAAAAGTTTGCCAGTAGGAGAAAAGCAATCATGTGAGCATTTGAATTGTGAGCAGAAATATCTGCATTTTTTTATGAAACACTTCTTTTCCTTGAATGAGCTTGAATGAAATTATACTTATTCAGAATTGGTGTCTCATAGACATTTACTCAGAAATGAATGAAGTGTCACTTCAAGGAAAACAATTGATAGTATTTATTGCCAGTGATAAAATTTGAGCTTTCATGGGGAAAATAAGAATTTCGGAAAACCTGAATTTGTCACTGTGAGCTTGACACCCTCTCAATATTTTAAGATGTTTCTGATGAGATTAGTGCCATCATTAATCAGTTTTATTTTTTATATTATATAATGAAATGTGTCGATATTTGCAGGATCTGCATCACTCTTTAAATCATTTTTTCCCCCCTAAATGACCACTGTGCAACTTTACAAAACTGAACCTGGTAAAACATCCCTTCAAAGTGCAAAAGTACAAGACAAATCGGTGGATGGATATTAACATAAAATTTACATGACATAAAATTCACCCTTTTAACGTGTACTATTCGATGTATTTTAGCATTTTTTGTATAGAGTTGGGTTACAATCACTACAATCTTATTTTAGCCTTTCACCCCAAAAGAAACCTCTTGCTCATTTATGATGACTCCCCATTCCCACCATAAAGTCACTGCTATGGTTTGAATATTTGTCCCCTCCTAATCTCATATTGCAATTTGATCCAAGATATTGGAGGTGGAACTTAGAGGGAGGTGTTGGGACATGGAGGCAGAGCCTTCCTAACTGGCTTGGTGCCATCTTCATGGTAGTGAGTGAATTCTTACTCTATTATATGAGTGATCTGATTGTTAGGAACAGACTAACACCTCCTCCCTGTGATCTGTCTCACTGCCTGTCTCACTCTCTGACAAGCCAGCAACCTTTCTCCCTCCACCATGATTGGAAGAAGCCAGGAGTCCTAGTCAGAAACTCTATGGGTGCCATGCTTTTAATACAGGCTGCAGAACTGGGGGCGACATAGATCCCTCTATTCTTTATAAATTACCCAGCCTCTGGTATTCCTTAATACTGCAGCAGTTCTCAACCAGTTCTCCCAGGAACTGTATTAAAGGGTCACGGTATTAGGAAGGTTGAGAACCACTGCTTTATAGCTATTCAAAACAGACTAAGGCAGCCACTAATACACTTACTGTCTTTGTAGATTTGCCTTTCCTGGATATTTCCATAAATAAAAGCATAAAGTACGTATTCCTTTGGGACTGACTTCTTCCTTTTATAATATTTTCAAGTTCACTCATGTTGTAACATGTGTCACCACTCCATTCCTTTTTATTATCTATATGGAATATAAAATACCAAACAAAATTTTTCTTCCTCACATTTCAATATCTTTGGCCACCAAAATGTGGAGGGGGTTTCCCCCCATACTTTAAGCAATTCTCCAGGTGACAGTTAAATTCTGTTGATTTCTGACATTACCTACTTGAAGTTAGCCTCAGATACAACAGGGTAAGGAGTCAATCCCACAAGACCGCTTTGCACTTCAGATGCCAATCTTAAGGCCAGGTTTTTTGGTCTAACAGATGAGTTACAAATTGGAAGTTTCTACAATCCCTTTGGGGGAAATTTTCTGGGACAGCTCACAGAACTCAAGGAAACACTTTACTTACTATTGCTGATTTAGGACAAGGGATCTTTTAAAGTGTACAAATGAGCAGGCAGACGAAGAGTTATAGAGGTTTAGAAGGGTGAGGTTTAGAAGACTCCTGAGTGCAGGGAGTACATCCCAGTGGAGTTAAGTTGCACCATCCCCTGACACCTGCACTAGGAAGTTCTCAGAACCCAATCCTTTTAAGTTTTCATGAAGGCTTCATTGCACAAGCATGATTGATAAATCACTGGCCCTTGATGACCAACACAACCTTCAGCCTCTCTCCCCTCCCTACAAGATGGGGGTTGGAAATGAAAGTTCCAACCCTCTAATCACAGTTTGGTTTCTATGACAACCAGCCCCTATCCTGAGGCTATCTAGCCCCTATCCTAAGGCTATGCCACCTTATGAACATACAAAAAAAAAGGTACTTATCACAGAAGGGATCCCAAACATTTTAGGAGATGTTTGCAAAGAAACAGGGGGAAGATTAAACATTTATTTTCTATTATAAATACCCATATCACATTGTCAAATTGTATTCTATCATATGGATATACCACATTTTGTTTCATTTATCCTTTCACTGGTTGATGGACATGCAGGGTGCTTCTACTTTGGAGCTGTTATGAGCAATGCTTCTATGAACACTTGCACGTAAATCTTTGTGTGGACATATGATTTCATTTCTTCTGTGTGAATACATGAGAGCAGAACTGCTGGGCTATGAGATAACTTCACATTTAACATTTTAGCCATATGAGTGGCCTACCATGGAAGCTCATGCATGTGGCTAAGTCCTTCAGCCCAGGTCCAGCAGCCTTCACATGTGTACAGCCCCAACCCATATTCTAAGTGCAACTTCATCAAAGTTCCTGAGTGAAATCCCCTTTTGTAAACTTAATTAAAGAGTCACAAGGTGGGTACTACGGTAGGGACCTGAACTCTGCAAAGGTATAAACATAGTTAAAAATATACATAAGTAGACACTGTTTCCTAGTTTGCTTTCCCATAATTGCTTACTACTCAGGAGTCATATAGCTGATGTCATAAAGACTTTGAGCTTTCTTCATTGCCCCATGCATATTATCACCCTTGTGAAATCTAAGGCTAGTTTTTGAGATGTTTGCCAGAACCTGCATTCCTATGGACCCAGTGACCCACCAGACCAAGACTCAATTGGTGTTGCAACCCCTAATCCAGAAATCTGGATTAGATCCTTTTATATATGCTACAATAAAAATTCCCATTTTATAAATTTATTTTCATCCCATGGGACTATTTTGGATACACACCTCTGTCTTAAGGACACACCTCCTGAAGAAAAATGCTTAACTCGAGTGGATGGTCATTACCTTTGTGGCCTCCATAGATGAAATTTCTACACTCTTACGGTTCCTCCCTGAATCCAGGCAGTCAGCAGATCTAATTGCTTATTCCTTTGCTAAACTATCTTTAGAAACTTTTTCTCCCAATTTCTTGGAGACATGGATTTGAGAAATTCCTTCTGTTTCCTTGCATGATGTCACTCTCCACTGTAACTCCCGCTGTCTCCATGTATTGATTTCCTCTTGAGAAGGAGGCAATGAACCTGGCTGGGCCGTAACAAGAGCCAGAGCCACGTACCTAATCCACTCTGGATTCCTGAGGTTCAGAAATTATCAGATAGTAAATGTTCTCATTACGTTTTGCATTTTGGAGAGAAGTGTTATGCCACAAAAGATGACTAGTTCAGTTACCTTCTCAGATTTTCCTCAGCCTGGATGCCTTTGCTCATAAGATTGATTTCAAGATCCTTAAGTGTATTTTTAAAAAGTGTATTTCTTCTCTTTGGTGGTCAGTTGGTATAATTTTTAATGGAAGACAATGTCAAATGCACAGATATAAAGGATTTCTTTATATCTAGATTGTAGATTCCATTTTAGAATTGGACTTGTCTCCTTTAAAGATGAATGCTTTGACTATGATGAGACTCCTGAAAGCCAATATAACAGACCCAACAGTTTACCTCTTCGAACCAGAACTCCAAGGAAAAGGGCCAATAAGTCATGTTTTAGGCATGAAAATCTGCTTCATGAATAATGTTACCAGATCAGTAGATTAGAAAAGAAAAACTAGATCTCAATCTCTGCAAACTATGATGAAGATCTAATCAATAAATTAATTTAAATAATTATGAATTATTTTTAAAAAGAAATTTTAAAAATATTAAACATAGGAAAGTGGTAAGATGGTATATCAAATAATACCTTCATGGGATATTATGGAAATGAAAAAGAAATTTCAGAAATAGCTAAATATGTTTTTTAAATGACTGTACCTTAATACATTCCCATCACCAGTGAGTGAGGGTTCAGTTTGCGCACATCCTACCCAGGTCTTAATATCTTACACTATTCTAAGGGCTGTAGAGCAGTAGCTCATAGAGACTTTGATTTTCAGTTCCCTAGTGACTAATGATATTGTTCTTCATGTGCTTATTGGTCATTTATATATGTTACATGGAAAAAGGTCTATTTAAATTTTTCATATAGTTTTTCTTTATTTAAACAGAGTTTCACTTTGTCAACTTTGGTAGCGTGCCATGGCGTCCTAGATCATAGCAACCTCAAACTCTTGGGCACAAGTGATTCTCTTGCCTCAGCCTCCCAAGTAGCTGGGACTAAAGATGCCTGCCAAAATACCCAGCTATTTTTTAGAGACAGGAGTGTTGCTCTGGCTCAGGCTTGAACCTGTGAGCTGAGGAAATCCACCCACCTCTGCCTCCTGCAGTGCTAGAATTACAGGTGTTTGCCACTGTGCCCAGATAGTTTTTTAAACTTTTTAGTACAGTGGAATCTCCATAGTGGACCACCTCCTAACATTGACCCCCTCCTTGACTTGACCTAATTTTCATAGACCAAACATGTACCACATGTACGTATCAGTACAGTAGACCTAGTTCCTTACGTTGACCACCTCTGTATGTTGTCCAGTTTGTTATAGTCCCTTGGGTGGTCAACGTACAGAGGTTCTACTGTATTTTGAAGTATTTACAGATTCACAATAATTTCCAAAGATAGGACAGAAAAGATAAGTGGGCTTTAATGTAAGAGAAATCAAAAATTTAGCTGGTATGTTTCAGATTTCATATTATAACTACCCTTTAACAAATATTACTTGTTGAGTTTTGGTATCAAAACTTTGAGTGTCAAAGAAGAACATCTACAACTATCTTAGAAGTCAATTAAAATATTCCCCTTTTCAACTACAATATGTGTAAGGCCAGATTTTCTTTGCATACTTTAAACAAACCATGTATACCAATGATTAAATATAGATGCTGATATAAAATGTAGCTGAGCTATGTGCTAAGAAATTTGCAAAAATGTACAGCTATTTTTAAAAATATGTATTATCTATGTGAACATGTAATGGGATTTGTATTGTTATTTTAAATCAATAGAAAAAATTTAAATTTTTAAGTTTTGATTAGTGATACAGAAGTATTGCTAGATAATAACCCACATGAATAAACGTTCTTGATATCTTCAATGATTTTAAGGCACGTACAGTGTGAAAATTGCTGATCTAAGTCCTACCCTAGTAAGACAAATGTAGGTGAGCACAGGACCCCTGAGGAGGTGAGGACAGTGTGGCCTTCCATAGAGGGGGTAGGGTTGCCTAAAGGGAGCCAACGTAGTAGGGGGAGGACTCTGAAGACAGAAGCCCCAGGTTTTTTCATATGTACATCCATGTGCACACATGCAAAACTTTATTCATTTGATAAAAAGTAGGAAGGAAGAAAATGGATGGTCTAATTTTCTAAATGCAGTATTGTCCACATTATAAAAACTCAAATCCAGAGCCTGCCTGTGTATAACACTCAAGCTCGGGGGTCATGGCCTTGGTCATCCCTCCACTTGGTCAAGTCCCCAGCTTTCCTCCTCTTTTCCAAGCCGCTAGGCCTTCTTCCTCTTCCCTTGAAATGCTATCACAGCCTCCTTCCATCTGGCTATAGGCGCACACACCCTCCTGCCTTGTTTTTGCCTAAAACAAGCCCAGTTGCTCTTTAAAATGATAGTTGTATTGTTAAACACTGATGGAAGAGAAGGAAGAGGAATGACCCATGTGGAGAGGCCGTGAGACACCCAACCCTGGAAAGATTTCCCCGCAGCCCCCTCTCCCCAACAGTGGGGAAGAAAGCAGAAATACAAATCAAAATCCTGGCTATCAGCAGCATTCAAATTTCAGAGTCTCATTTTCTCATGTATGACATGAAGTTTTCCAATTCTTCTCCTATTAATTGAGGAAATGCATATACAAGTATTTTTTAAACACAGAACTCTACCAATGTAAGTTATTGTTAATAAATCTAAAACCATATTCTCAAACATAATTCAATGGGTCCTTGTAAGTATTTCATAAATGAATACAAACGTATGTGAGTATAGGATCGTCCTACATAGAAATGCAATCTATCAGGAGTATTGCTTCCAAGTCTGTATAGATACATACTCGGAAACCAGAAAAGCATCTGTATCCTAGTCATTCTCTGATCCAAGGAGACTTCATTTTGATTAATTTAAATACTGAATATGTTTCTCCCCACCCCCTATAGGGGGCTGGATTTCTTTGTGAAGTATTTTACTTCCTTCATTTCATTTCAGAATTTGCTTGGCCTCACAACAACAACAACAAAAATACAAGAAATAAAGCTGCTGCAATTTTTGTCATTTAAAATAATAGTGATGATGATAATGATACATGAGAGCTTATATCACTTTTGAGGAACAGCCAACTTAAGGAAAGAGTGGACCATGCAAATAAATTGCATCCACTAAACAACAAGTATCCCTTGATTGCTATGCTGAGTTTCACTACAAGCTTCCTGGAAAAGCATAAGGACTAGGTGACAAGTTTTCAAAGGTGCAGGTCCTCAAGGGAAAACTTTAGGCCACTAAGCCTTAAATGTGAGTCACTGTATTTGAAGGAAATATGCAACTTAGTCCAATTGCCTGGACCTTGCAAAGGAAAAGAATCGATTCTAAGTTCACTGGGTCCCAAACCACATACAGCTGTATAGATTAAATTTTATGTCCTGAAATGAATTCTGTAATAATGAGGAAACTTGCAGGGAGTTAAGAGATGAGAGAAATCTTCTATGTCCAAGAAATTTTCTAGACCAACATCTGTATTCTGCAGAGGTGACAGACCACATCCAGGAGGAGTCAGAGTTTGGTCATTAGAGCCTCTTCCTACTTTGCCAGACAAAACTTTCTGGTAAAAACACATGAAATTTGAACATCAAAAGTCACCAATAGGAAATAGTTTGTAAGAGGCAAACAAGATCACACAACAAAAATATTATAATATTCCTAATTACACTTTAGATTTCAGGGACAACTTTTAATGTTCTATATTTCCAGCATTTCGTATGGCCTTAATTTTGTAAACATCCATTTCCAGCATCTTTTCAGCTGTATTACAGCCTCAGTTATACACAAATATGAGATCTCAGCTTCCTGACGTGAACCCTTTTAGATTCTTTCATTCAATTACAAAAAGGAAAATGAAAGAAGCATTCAAATAATTATATGCACACTATTGCTATACAAATATCTACGCAGGCGGTTGAAACTAGACCATTGGCTGACAAGACACCACTTCAGAAGAACTCTGGAAATGTTAATACACCAGGAAAATCTGAACTTGTAGTATGCAGAGCAGTTTAGAGGGGACAGATATAATTATGTAAGTAAATATTTCTAAAAAGTTGAACGTGTGGAATCCAAAGATACCTTCCCAGGATTGTGTGTTGATGACACTCTATTTCAGAGACCTTTCAGAGGGTCACAGATTTCTCACATGCCTGAGCCTAACATAGAGCACAGGCCCAGGGGCCCTTTTTTTAAAAAAAAAAAAAAAATTGAGTTATACTAAATATCCACAGATTCATGCTCCCCTTGCCTTATTCCATAACTGATTTTTAAATGGAACAACACTTGACATGACGTTTTTAAAAGGGTGTTCTTAAGTCATTCTATAGAGAGAAAATATGATAACCTTATTAAATTACCTGCCCTTGTAGACTGGGTAATGTAACAGGCCTGTCCCCTGAAGGCCTGTATTGAGACAAGATGTATATGGAAAGCAGGACAATCTATTGTGTCCTGGCTTCAAGGTGAGCATGATAAAAAGGAAAACTTTCCCTTTCAAAGCCCCATAGAAGAAAATTCATTCAAACTAAAGAGGCTGAAGCCATGGAAGATGCAAGGTTCAAAGATACATTTTTTTGTTTGTTTCCAGGGTTAATTTTAACAAAAAAGCAGTTTGAGCTCTTGGGGACACTGGAAGACTTGGGATTCATGCCATTGTACCTAATGTTTGACTGTTACTGTCCCACATAAAAGGTTTCATAAGCATTACCTCAATCAACTCTGAAATTTGACTGATAAAATGTTATCCCCTAACAAAAGTCATTCAATAAATACTTGTTTACTTCTTTGAAATAATATGCATACTTTCATTTCTTTGCATGATAGGAAAAAAGCCAAAGGCAGTTGGAAAAAGTGCAATTAATATGCTGTACCAGGTGATACGGTGTACAAGGCTACGATGTGGCAAGAATTTTTGCAGACGGTTTTATTTGTGGTATCTCATTTAATCCTGACAACATTCTCCTAGAATCAATATTTCCATTCACCTTTTTACAGATTAAAAAAAAAAAAAATCAAAGCATAAGATGTTAAATAACCTGTGTAATTTACTTAAGTTAAATTTAACAGTTTCTAAACATCAGGCCCATAGGATGTCTTACCACAAAGCTTTTACATGAGGAAATGGATTCTAATATAAAGACAATCGTCTTTAGGGCCAGATCTTTGCTTTCAAAGCTGTGCTTCTCCATTAACTAGCTAAGGGACACCGCCAGGTCAGTTACTTTTGAATCTATTTCCCCAGCTGAAAACTAGGAAAATAGCAACTCTTATGTGATAAGGTTGTATTGAATATTCAAAATAATTATGTATTTATAAACAGGTATATGCATATGAATACAAACATAAAAATACCCACATATGCCTTCAAACGTATGTATGCACGCCTGCGTATCACTGTAGCAGACACCAGGCAGAAGATCCATTAATTAAGATTGTTTCATTAATTTTGCTCTCCCCTTAAGCTACTCCCAGCGGATACTGGTACCTGTTTCACCTTTTATTGCCCTTTATATCATTTCTTCAAGTTAAATTATATTAACCTGAATATATTTTTATCCTGGATTAGCAAATCTTTTCAATTGATTATGTTTACCAGCTTTGAAACATCAACTGATGTTTTGTACAGTAAAAGCAAAGACAGCAAAGAAACCAGAAAGATCCCATTTTTAAATAGCTGGCAAGGGGGCCTTGTGATTGCAGAGAAAAAAAAAAATACCATGCCTTTCAGGCATATCTTCTCCCATGTATTAATTATTACTTTTAATCATTAGCTTCTTTCCCAAGCACCCAAGTGATTTTTGTCAGTTCTCCGTGGAAGCTGTTTGGTTGTATTTGCATCACAGAAGAAAACCACGGTTTGGATAATCCAGGCTCCTCATCTGCTTCCAGGTTGGCTCTGTTTTGAAACATCCTAATGGAGAGTGTCTGGATTTCCTAGCAATGAAAGTAGTGTAACAATCCCTGTGGAATGACATGGGCAGAGCTGGGTAGGCTCATATGGACCACCTCATTTTTTTTTTCTTTTCACAAATAGGATTCTTTATTTGTCATTATTAAAAGTCTGAACTTTAGACAGATTCTTGGACTTGTGGTTCATACCCATCAGCTCGTTCAACTGTAGCACCTGTCTCGTCCCCAGTAGCTTTTCCAGAGCTACGAACTTCACCACGAAGCTCCATGAGTTTTCCCAATTCAAACTTGGGTTTCTTCAGCATTTTTACTTTTCTAATGGAGACATCATGGAGAAGATAAATAGATTGGTATGCCTTTTCTATGCCTTTTCCAATGCTATCTGGAATCAATTTATTGACAACTTCTTTCAAGTCATTGGTCTGCACCTCTCTGGTCATGATTTCCATCATTTTTTTCCAGATTTGGCAAACCTGTTGGTGCTGGGTGTAAGAGGTCTTCCGTATCTGATTGTTGCATTAGTAAAACTAACACAGAACAGATGAAGCAAATAACCATCGGTAGTCTTAACATCAACATGAGCTTCAATCATGGTCTGCCATTTTTTAACCATAGAACACATTTTGTCATGGGTAAGATCCATGCCATGGAAGTTAGTCAGGCAGTTTTTGCCCTGAACATCTTCAGTAATCAGCTTGAATTTTCTAAATGCAACTTCATCATTCTGCAGATCAGCAAGACTTACTTCGAACACACGACCGTTGAGGCCATCAGATGCAATTTTGGTTCCTTGGGTCCTGGTGACTAGTGCTTTCCCAATATTTCTTATATTGAACATAGCAGGTGCCTTCACATTATACCAATCTTTCTTAGAAAATGGATCAACCACTTTCTTCTTGGCTCCCTTTTTGCCGCCTTTCGTAAGGCGATTATTCTTGCTGACCGCCATGACGGTACTCAGCAAGCCAAAAGCTCATCTCTTTCATTTATAAGCAAACATAGAGAGGAAGAGAGGTGCAGTGGCATCACATAGGTCAAACTACTATTTGGGACAAATAATAAATGCAGGTGTAAACAAGCATCCAGTTCAGGGCTCTTGCTCACAGCCAAGTATCCCAGCTAGGACAGAGGTGGTAAAGAAAGACAGCCGCTGGAGAGAGTGCTGTGGACACGGCCATCCTGTAACTTCAAAGCACGTTAATAAGATTTTAATGGGCCTGTCTCCTGGACGATACTAACCTTCCCTTGACTTATCCCTGGAAGTCACAGAAAAAAAAAAAAAAAAAAAGCCTTGGCAGCTAAACCCTTCCCTAAATCTTTTTTCTTTGGCTTAAAATATTTCAAATCCTTACACACAAGTGAGACCTAAAGTTTCCAGGCTATTCTCTCACAAAGCAGATTATAACTTATAAAGCTAACCCTTTATGCAAAACTTTATCTTACACGGCTGCACTCAGATCGCTCTTTGAGGTTAAGAAAATATTTTCTCTGTCCAAGCTATTCATCTCACTACTTTTCAGATGACTCCCTGAAAACCTCCTGTGTCCTTTTGCGGAGGTTGGGCCAGGGTCAATACCTGGCTCACAGGGAGTCCCCAAGTGTCAGGACCCTTCCTGTATGCAGTCAAGTCCCACAGGCCATTATGTGGCCTCGAATGAGTTTGCAGCAGAGAATCCTAAGCTCACTCTGGCATCCAGGCTGGCCTTTTGCAGTGACAATCATGGTTGCCACTGAATTAAAAAACATAGGCGCTTTTGACATAGAGGGAAACAGAACAAATAAACATATTCACCTGAAAATGGAGATGGGAGGTGAGGATGGAAGATCTGGTGCTGTGTATGTATTGAGATCTTTCCTGGGGAAGTGGTTTGTGTAGAGAAGGAAGGGTTAGGCTCAAATGAGTTCTGTGTAGGAGAAATGATATGATGTTCTGGCACACACAGTGGGCTCTGGGACCCAGGTGATAAAGTGCAATAAAAGATTGGTCTTTCCCATCTCCCCAAATTTTGCTGTGAGAGGAGAGTATGGGATTGGTCTTGGCCAACCACAGGCCAAGAATGGCAGTGCACAGGAGCAACATGGTAGCACAGCACACTGGCAGCTGAAGAGTTAATGCAATGAGCCCACCAGGAGAAGGGGAGCAGACTTGCCCCAGGACAACTGTGGGTCTGCCCTGGGTGCCTCCCAGAGGGTTCCAGGAGAGTGACGTCATGTACTTAGAGGCTGGAAAGGCAGTGGACATTTAGATTTCCTGTCCTAACACAGAAAACGGCAATTGGAATGATGGCCTTTGTACTAAACAATAGTCACCAGGATCACAATGTTGATTAATGAGCAGGCTTGACCTGCTAGTACATTTTAAGGAACGCTCACCTTTTGATTAAAGTCTTTCTGTTACTCAGATCCTGGTCCAGTGATTTGCTTCCACACTTGGGTACTTGTGCAAAGCAGAGGGTGGGCTCCGGCTCTTCCACTGCTGCTGTTTTTCTTCGGCCCTCTTACATGTCCTCATGTTCCCCTGAGGCCCCCAACACGTCCACTTTCCCCACAGCCAGCCTCTGTGTGCTCCTACTGATCCACATCCCCCAGAATCCGTCTGTCCTCTCACCTTCCCCACAGGCATTCTGTGTCCTTCACCTGTTCCCCATTCCCTTTCCTGGTCACCTCTACACCCTGGGCCTTCTGTGTGCAGTGTGGATCATGCCTAGGTTACTGACCATCCCAGGCATTCTGATGTCTGAATCATATTCACAGTTCACTGACAGACACAAGCAAGAACTTGGGGCTTAGTTAGTGTCTAAGGATATTAACACAGAGGGTGCCAAAAAAAAAAAAAAGTATATACATTTTAAGGAAAAAAACTATATTAAAATTCGAATACTTAATATGGACTGATACCCAAAGGTAAAAACAAGTCACGCTGAGCACCTGTTATAATTGCAGCAATCAAACGTGACTTGAGTACTTCTTCATACTTAAGGATTTTTGGATTGGTTGGTTGACTGAACATCAATTTCACATATTTTGAGCTGGGGAAACTCTGTACATCAGAGCAGCCCAAGATGGCAGAGTCAAGAGGCAGCGACTTAGTTCTCTGCCAGCCAGACATCGGCGGATAGACAGCTCAGGAAGAAACAGTGCAAATCAGAGTCAGAAACTGTCTTGTAGCTATTGTGGTGTCACAGAATCACCACTGGATTGGGAGTCAAAAAATATGTTTAGGGCTCAGATCTGTCAGCAACTCACTATGTAACTTCAGTCAAATCACTTAACATCCCTGAGTCTCAGGTTCCTCATTTGCAAAATAAATGAAATAATGTAGATGCCTCCACTTCCCAGGGTCCCGGTAATGCTCTGGCTTGTGCAATAAAGGCACTTTAACTTTAAAACAGTGTATAAAAATCAGATCTGAAATCTCTCTGCCATAGGTGGTCTATAAATTGTACAATCTGACAGAAATTACAAGTAGGAATTCAATAAATTTGAATGAAATCATGAACAAAATAGGGAATTCCATCTTAGATGAAAAAGAAAGAAAAATGGAAGTCTTGTAAAGTCTTGAACCACAAAGTAAAAATCTCACTTGAGATTGTTCTTGACCAAAGGGGAAAAAAAACCTTGTTTTTCTATATATGGGTCTTTGAGGTTCTTTTCTAGAGGTTCAACAACATCATAGGGAAAACCCTCAGAGGTTATTATTTGGGCAATTATTTCAGGTCTATTCTGTGCCAGGTACTATGCTGAGAGCAGAAAATGCCCCCAAGATGAGGAAGAGCGTCAGAGCTGGATTTTTGGAGCCCTGTGGGTATAGAACACACAGCCCCCCAGCCCTGAGAGAAGGGGACCAAGGCAGGACACGAGCATCTGCTTGGAAGTCCCTGTCCATTTGCTGCACAAGTCAGCATCGTAGGTTCTGATTGTAGGTTACTCTCTCCCTCCCTTCTTTTTAAAAAATATTATGTATAATTTTGCAAATGGAATTGGGGGGTGGTTAGGAAAAAAGGGATAGAATTTCAAACAAGATAAGACTATAATAAAAATACTATCAGGGGAATTACCAACATCTTCCAGAACCCAGCCTCAAAATTTTAGTTGAAAAGAAACAGAATTTTATACATACACACACGCATACATACATTCATGCATCTATCTTCTTATAAACTGAATTTAATAGCAAGTAAACAACATGTTTAAAAAATATCAAATATGGTTTGTTCATTGTTCTTCCACAAGCTTGTTTCACACCAAAATGTATATTTTTAAAAACTGTACACAGAGGAAAGTGTACTTTTCTATTTTTGCTTGGGAGGCACTTTCTGCAAACACTGTAAAAAGTCCATGAAAAATGTTTACTAGAATTGAACAAATAGTAGAAACTGAATCATTCGCTCAACTCAGCAGAGGAAATACGGATTCTGGTCAGCGACCATCCGTTCTAGGCCTCAGCATTAGCATTTAAACAGCACAATTTCTGAAGCTGCCTGAACTCAGCATATTGTTTAAAAAGCAGTGACTCGACACTGTTAAATGGGTGTAAGGCCAGCGCAGTCCTCTGTAGGTTTGGGCCTCACAGTACACAGACTGGAGGAGTCGCCAAGACCAAGGCCAAATGGAGAACAATTATCTCAGAACACGGCCAGCTATAATTACCATGCAGCTCCAAACCTATACACGAGTGATTATGGCTCCGGAGCCAATTTCAGTGGTTTTATTATTATTAGAAAAAACTCATAGATAATGCAGAAGGAAATGGCAGGTCATCTGGCCCCTGAGAGTACTTTATCCAGTTGAGCATTAAATGTTTCTACCCCTTCCTGAGAGAGGCAATTCCAAGATCTAATAACGGCTATTGCCAGGAATCTGTTTATTCCTGGTGGTCAGCTGACATTTTTTTCATATTTCACTTTATCCTTTTAACATTTAGAAATTTCATCTCCTTGGAGCATTCCTGCCCCTTAGGAAGAAAAAATAGCTTAAAAATTATACTACATATGAAGCAAGATTCAACCTTAATGAGATCTTATAGTGAGCATGGCCACAAACGTACACATAGAATCCTTTTTGATTCTTATATTATGTGGCCAAGGTACAAAAGGATAAAAAGTATTTTTTCATGAGGAAAGTGAGGCAGAAAAAGGTTAAGTCCTCTAAGTAAATTCCTTGCAAATCTAATGATTCCGCAAACCAAGGGGCTGTTAGAAAGTTCATCAGCAAATCTCTCATGCTACTTCTGATCATATTAAGCTGTGGATATACTTTGTCCTCTGCGATCCAAGTAGCACTTTCTTAACAGTGCAGCTGTCTCCTCTGAAGCATCAGGCCAAAAAAAAAAAAAAAGAAGAAGAAGAAGAATCCCAATGGGACATCTAGAAGTCTTATTACTATTTTTGCCTTTTATTGTTGTTGTTGCTGAGACAGAGTCCTACCCTATGCCCTGAGCAGAGTGCTGTGGCGTCATAGTTCACTGCAACCTCAGGTTCAGGCTGTGGACATCCTGCTGCCTCAGCCTCCAGAAGCTGCTGGGATTACAGGCGCTTGCCACAGTGCCGGGCTGGATTTTTCATTTCTTTATGAGTCGGGGTCTCACTCTCGCTCAGTCCTGACAGACAAGGGGCAATTATGGATTATGATCTTTGTTTGTTTGTATTTGGGTTCATGAGGCATTTTTTTTTTTAACTGTGGATTTTCGTGTGTAATTAAATTCAGTTTTGAACCACCATGTGAATAACAATGCATATTTGCATAACATTTTAGAACATACAAAGGGCTTGTAAATGTTACCTTATAAACCATCACTTCCATACTGGGAGGTACTTGGAGGTGGAATCGATTTCATTGCCTTCAATTCAGAGATGAATGAAACAAGACTTGGGGACCTTAAACTCTAAACCTGAATCTAGGTGTTCAGCTTCAACTCCTTTGATCTTCCTTCTCCCTTATGCCACTGCTCTTCTGTATTTACTAATCAAGGCATAAAGATGTGAATAACAGCCAAAAGCTAGATGTATAGAGAAACAAACCCAGGCTCGGATGTCTTCCGGGCTGCCTGACACATTCCCTTCACTTATAGCTCTAAGCGCCTTGGTGATTGAAAAGCTCTGTGGTAATTGGTAATAATTTTAGTTCAATTAGTGAGGAATCACAAAAAGTTGGAGATGTACAATGTGATCGCTCAAAAGTCTTCCTAGCCACATAATTCAGTAATAATCTGAATTATCTTGCCTGCCGTGCCACGTTGCAACTAGTTTTATTTTGCATCTGACACCTTGATGGGTGTGGAAATGGACTGTTGTTGGGAAGAGTGGCACTGGAAGAGAACTCAATTCATTAAAATGACAAGATGCTTCCCCTGTCACGGACTCAGCATCTCAGGCGCTAAAATGCAATAGCCCAAAAGTGCTGAGAACAAAGGCGATCCAACTGGTGACTGTAGATTAGCTAGCACAGGAGCCTCACCAAGATAAATAGAAGCTACTTTCATCGAGGATGAAATAAAATGGTTGTTTTGTTTTGGGGCTGTGGAAGATGATATAAAGTTAAACCCTCTGCCAGCAGAGCTTCAGGAAAAGTAGACTGTCAGGCACATTTAATTGATTTCTTTATGGAAGTAGCTGAAAATAGAGCACACCAGTGAATCTGCTGTAATTTTCTAACATTTTAGACAGGGCTTTCAGGAAGGGAGGATGGGAGCTCCATGAGACTGAAGGGTTATTCATTTCTGGGGCAGGAACAGAAACCCAGTTAGCGAGGCTGACTCAAGAAATCAGATCTAGCTCTTACCCCTAACTTTTCATTCCTCTGATCTCTCTGGCCACCTCTGTAAGTATGACGGTCCTGTAACAACTTCCCCACATGTAAGAATGCTTGATTTAATAGAGGTAGCAAGGCATTTGGAGTCCTCTAAATGAAAGGCAGTGGAAACGTACCGGGTAGGGTTATTATCTAAGTTAATGAGCAGGTTGCTGGCCGGTAAGGCAAGAACAGTAATAGAAAATGACATTCAATCTGCATGCAGGGAAGTGACAAGGGACTTCTCTTGGGGCTCTGTGTTCAGGCCAATCTTATTTATTATTAATAGGTGCAGTAATGCTCTGATATTCTTTTGTGAAAGGTACTCTGGGGTTGCAAAGTGCTTCTCTAGCTTTCACTGATCAAGCTTCCCTACTTCTGTAGGAAGCCAAGAAGTAGTAACTGTTATTTCTCTCAGTTGTACCAACAGAGAAGCCGAGGCACCGACAGCTGTCTTCTTCAATTTCTCCTAACTGGGCAATGAAGCCAAAAAATCAAAATAGCGGAGGGAATGGCATGTTTAGTCCATGAGATCATGTTTGATGTTCAACATGTTTCACTGCTGCTGTGATTTTATAAAGGGAGGGGCATATTAAATATGCTTTCGGGGTTATGAAATGTATTAGATTCAGTAAAAAGAAAACTACGTAAATTCTCAGATGACATGAACCTTAAACAGTGTCAGTCTTGGACTGTGGTTTTAGATATGTTATTCTCTTATATCTCAATGTACATGACTTCTAAATAATTGGGGTAAACTTTGTTTCTTCCCTTTATTTTTCTCAAATGGAAATGAGTGAGACGTCCCAGTAACCTTAGTGAAGGTTGGTTTGAACCTGAAGCCCAGTTTAAGATTTTCTTCTGGCCTATGGGAAAGGAAACTTGGATGTCAAATTTCTGTTTGCAAAGACATTAAAGGGTCATTACTGTTCACAGTCTCTGGGACTCTGGGCTCAGAAGCTGAGCAATGAGAAGGGAGAGGCTGTGGTGCGTCCTCCGTTGAGCTAGAGGCCACCCCTGTGGAGGATAGGTTTCTGCTGCCTAGTGGCATTCAGGATGCTTGGTCTTTGAGAGGTGTTTGATTTTGAGGGCAGGATAAGCCTGTGTGTATAGGCACATGTGTGTGCACGTGTGTGTACAAGTGTGTCAGCTGATCTCACATTTACCAGCAGGAGAGGTGGGAGGCTGAGGGTGCTGCCCTGGACAGGGTGCTGCTACAGACCTGCGGGGAGGGTGGTCTTTGCTGGGGAAGGATACCCAAGTCCATGAGCAGAGGGTGAAAGGTTAGTGTAAGTACCATACCATGGACACCTGGAGAAAAGGCTCCTTGGGAGGAAGACAGAGTTGGAGCTCAGAACAGGAGCTAGGATTACAAACTAGGGCATAGGAGGGCACCTGCACCCATGCCATGGGTGAGGCATGAAGAACAGAAGGGCTAGATTGTTTATAGCAGCCCAATTTACAATGCCAAGATGTGGAAACAACTTAAATGCCCATCAACCTAAGAATGAATTAACACTGTGGTATATGTATACCATGGAGAACTATTCAGTGTTAAAAAGGATGGAGACTTACAGCTTTTGTATTAAGCTGCATGGAATTGAAAGACATTCTTCTTAGGAAGCATCACAAGAATGGAAAAGCAAGTATCCAATGTACTCAATACTCATATGAAGCCTGCAGACGATGTAATACACACTCACACAAGAGAAAAACTCAATTCAAGTTAGGGGGAGAGGGATAGAGGGAGCGTGGAGCGACGAGAAGGGAGAGGATTGGTGTGCTCCCACGTAATGGACACAGTGCAAGGGTGCATGGCACACCTCTCAGGTGCAGGACACAATTACAAAAGGGACTTTATCTAACAAATACAAACATTGTAACAATCATCTGTATCTTCGTATTAATCTGAAATAAAAGAAAAAATTGAAAGGGGGGCATGAGACTGGATTCCTCACTCCCAGACATACCGACCCTGATAGGGAGGGACACCCGGGTCCTGGGAGAGAGCTGCCAGAACAGCAAACACCAAATGCCCATCCAGGTAACGGTCCCAAGAGCAGAGGGTTGATGTTGCCACCTCTTCATCCTCAACAAAGTGCTCAAGGGAGAGGATGCGTGGCTGCAGCGATGTGAAAGCAGCAATCATTTTTGAATAACAGAGTATAAATATATGAACATGTATGTGCATTTGAACAAAAATGCCCAGCACTTGGGAGGAATGACCCAGAAATGGTAAAAAGAGGATGGTGAGATAATAAGTCTTTTTTTTCCTTTAGATGATTTAGTAATTTGAACCTGGCACCTCCGTTATTGAACTTTACCTTCATAAATTCCACAGCATCGTTTGTAACCCCCGTTTCATACAATCTACAGTCTTGCATTGTTAATGAACTTATTCTGTGGACTCTTGGGTCCTCAGCTACATTCTTAAAAGACAAAACTGCTTTAAATATTGCGTGCATCTCTGCAGGTGTCAAACACTCTTTGCATAAAGTAGGCCTCGATGCATTTGGGTGACTTGATTGCCTGAAGATTCAGACAAACGTTAGGCTGTGCTGGCCAGTCTGAGCCCAGATGCACTTCTCACGCTTCTCATCCACTACGACCATTTACAAAGTGGGACAAAAAATACTCAGACATTGCATATTTACATGGCGCTTAGAAATCATAATTACTACGGCATTTTACATTAATGAGGATAAGTAATGATAACATAGATAGCCTCTTCTCTCCTATAAACTCCAGGCCTACCTACTTCTTGCTAGATTCTTTAACCGCATAATACTATTTCAGCAACTACGTAAGACAGGTATTATTAATTCCATTTTCAAGATAAAATAGTTGATGCTGAGAGAACTTAAGTAACTTGCTCAAGGATGGAGCACTAATAAATGCAGAGAGTAGGCCTGATGTCAAGTCCACACGTGCTCTCTCTAACAAATGTGGGATTTACCACCTCACTGTGGCCATGTTCCTTGAAGGCAATAAAACCAAGCCCATAAATACTAAAGTATTCACTCACGTGTCAGATGGTTATTATTAAAAGGATGAAAGATAATAGGTGTTGGCCAGTATGTGGAGAAAGGGGAATGCTTGCATGTGGTTGAGGGGAATGTAAATCAATGAAGTTATATGGAAAACAGTATGAAGATTGCTAAAAAAAAAAATAAAAGGAAAGAACTACCATATATCCCAGCAATCCCACTTCTGGATATGTATCTAAAGGAAATGAAATTGGAAGTTGAAGAGTTATGGAATGATACCTAAATATCCATCAACCGAGGAGTAGATGAAGAATGGTACTTACTAAATACAATGAAATACCATTCAGCCTTTAAAAGATGGTGGTTCTGTCATTTGCAGAACCTGGAGGAACCCAGAGGACATTATATTAGGGGAGATAAGCCTGTCACAGAAAGACAAATACCACGTGATCTCACTCACGTGGAATCTACAAATATTGAATGCAAGAGATAAAAAAAAGTAGAATATTAGTTACGTGGGGCAGGTGTGGGGGCAAGGAGGGCAGGAGAGTGGAGGTTTGAGAAGATGTTGGTCAAAGGACATGAAATTTCAATTTGATAAAAAGAGCAAGTTTATGAAATCTACTGTACATCAGGGCTACGATAGTTAATGACAATCTACTATATTTTTGAATATTGCTAAGAGAGTAGATTTTAAGCGTCCGTGCCACAAAAAATAACCACATAAAGCAATGAAATACTAATTAGCTCAATTTCGCCATTCCATAATGTATACAAATTTCTAAATATCATGTTGTCCAAGATGAATATGGACAATTTTCAGCTGTCACTTTAAAAAAAAAAAAAGAATTTTATCATAAAAAGACTGTAGTTAGCCCTCCATATCCATGGGTTCAATATCCAGGGATTCAATCAACTATAGCTAGACCATTAACACATCGTATGCTTGCATGAAAATATCACCCGTACCATCTAAATCATTTGTGTAAATACTAAGTGCCAATAAACTTGTTTTTAAGTTTTAAGATACTGCATCTGTTCTAGACACATACAGACTTTTTTCCTTGTGATTGTTCTGTAAACAATGCAATAGAACAACTGTTTACAGAGAATTTACCTTGCATGAGATATTACAACTAAGCTAGAGATGATTTAACGTGTACCAAGGATGGGTGTTGACTACATGCAAACACTGCAATGTTCTGTGCAGAGGACTTGGACATCCGTGGATTTTGGCATCATTAGGAGATCCTGAAACCAATCCCCCCTGGACACCTGGGATTTCTGTACATTCTGTCCTTATCTGTTATGTGCATAGTTTATTGTGTCTCCCCCCGTCAGAATAAGTGCTGGGGTGCAAGGCTCTGGTTCTGATTTTTCCTCTCCAGTCTGGCCTGGCTTAGGTTACACACTTGAATAGTCCTGTTTTGGACCAACGAGCGCTGCTGCTGTTACTGGAAATGCCTTCCTCTTTGCAGAATCCTCCAGAAGAGTAATCACTCTCCTTATTTCATGGACACCTTATTAATGCATGTGCGCCTTTGTTTTGCTTTCCTATTTCTTGTTAAACCAAACCCGCTTTACCTAAGGTGCTGAGCCACTCCTTCAGTCAAGCCTGGTTCTGGCAGACTTTTTTTGGTTCTTCAATTTAGTCCCATCTGTACTAAAATTTCATCTCATCTTTCTCAGACTTCTTCTTCTTTTTTTTTTTTTACTTAGAGGAATTTATTCTATAATGACACCTATACCTACATGCAAGAATGCCTATGATCTCCTGAGAACACACAATACCACCTAGAAATATTCTTACCAAAGCATTAGACAGGAATCTAATAAAGTCTCCTAATCAAACCCCTACTTTGCAGAAAATACAGGGAAGAGAGAACATGTGAAACAGCACCATGCAATGCAGGCAACAAGACCCAGAATGTGGGAAACTGTAGGAAAAACCCCCCCACAGTTTTGCAAGGAAAAAAAAAGAAAGGGGGGAATTTTCTCAAACTTCTTAACCCTTTTCAGCACTTAATTTTTCCTCATCAGCACCAGGT
Organism: Loris lydekkerianus; assembly: GCA_963574355.1. Lineage (NCBI taxonomy): Eukaryota > Metazoa > Chordata > Mammalia > Primates > Lorisidae > Loris > Loris lydekkerianus. The sequence goes on from CAUYPK010034196.1 coordinate 120,260, forward strand.
ATGTTACATGGTTGTTTCAAAGTATTTCTCGGTTTTCTTTGAGGTTAAAGATTTTGCCCGTTTGTTTGCTTTTTATTTCTGACCTATTAAAACAGTAATTTTTCAACCTGTGCTGTGGCACACTGGGGCGCTGTGAGAGGGTCTGAAGTGTGCTGCAAAAATGTTTAAAGAGCATCAATTAAATAATTTTTAAAGAAGTTTAAAGCATAGTAAGTATATTCTGGCTTTCACTCTTTTATTTATTTATTTATTTTTTTGATCGACATAATTTTAGTGTGCCTCAGAAGTTTAACTACAGGTTCAAGGGCGTGATGAGATTAAAAAAAAAAAAAGTTGAAAAACGCTGCATTCGAACATTGCCTAGGACACAGTTTATACTCAAAAATTATTTGTTAAGAGGGTGAATAAAAGAAATAACTCTTTTCATTTTTAAAGATATTCAGAAGAATGAAAGAATTTTCAAACTGGCGTTATTCACCCTAAATATTTCGTAGAGGCCTTAAGTCTGCCTCCTGAACATGACTGTCTTCTGAGAGACCAATCCATCCAGCTGTTTCAGATCCAGGATGGTGATAAACTAATCACAGGAGTAAAAGGCTTCCTGATACTTAATTGTCTATGATTCCTTCCCTACCTGGTGAAGGGTGCAGGTGACAATAGGACACAGATTTACGGCATTCTACAAGTGAACAGTTCTAGGCCTGGCCCAGTTTGCAGAGCTGTTAACTGGCAGGGCAAAGATTTTCACTGCAACTAATTCACCCCTTAACGAATCCCCAGACAGGCACTGTGTCCATTCCCAGTTTATGGGAAGGGACCTGAGCCCCAGAACCCTTAGGCAACTTGCCTAGTCAGATGCCACAGAAGAGTTCATAGTGAGTATGACTTTAGAAAATTCTCTTAACTGCTTTTCTTAGGTGTTAAACTGACATCTGTGAGATACTCAATGAGAGAATGAAGAAACGTACAGTGAAGGCTCTGAATTTCTGATTTTGCTGCCAAGCTGCGTTGTTTGCTTTCTCTTCCTGCCATGCCACCTTGCTGGCTCCCTGGCTACCTGCTCAGTGTGATTATTATAGTCACATTGTAGGATAAAAGATTCTTGGTTTCAAGAAGAGCTTCTTTTTTTTCTGGGGAATCCTGTGGACAGCAGCGCAGAGGCAGAGAATACTGCAAGGAAATGCAAGTTCTGCCTCTCATCCTCACGACCAAGCCCTTAGTGCAGAGAGACACCCTCTCTGTAATCCTCGGCCTCACTGTCTCCTTAAGGTTGAGGCCACCAGAGTTCTTATTTTGTCAAGAATGAGGCTCACACCGCCTCTCAGGAGTGGTCAGAAGCCAATCAACAGATGCCCTTGGTCATTTTGCAAACTTGTCTGACTCCGGATTTCATGAAATCTCCATTTTTACAATCTATAGTTCTGTAATATCTTCTTTTCACCAACGTTTCTATACATTAAACGAATTTACATTCTATAAATTAAAACTAAGTATTCTAAGAGATTTAAATCATGGTTTTGATGATGAATCGAGAACCAAGGTAGACAATATTCTTTCCTTTTTGTAAACCATCTTAGTTTCTTTCTAAGCCCAAATGCCCCTGGGGATGCTGTGGACTTGCTCTTCGAGGCCCTTCTTCCTCTGAAAGAGAGTAGGTTGGGTTTATAGTTCCACACTTACTATTGGGATGAAAATCACCCATCCATCCACTGGGCACCCAGTGGGTAGTAGAGAGATGTGGTATTAGGAAAAGATATAGTAGCAGAACCTAGACCAAAGGGAAGAGGAAAGAAAATGGAAAAAAGAAACTAATATAAAGGAAGTTATCACAAGTCAAATAAAGGAGCACTGGATGTCAAAATGAGGAAGGGGTGAGGAGTGCAGGCGTAAAAACAAAGAAGAGAGGAGGAAGGATTAGAAATATATATATTTAAAAGGCATCGAAAGATAGCAAAGAAATATGAAAAGAGATGAACAGTGATTAAATCAGATAAAAACACAAAGAAAAGGTGATAGGTTAAAATGCAATCAAAGCATTTGCAACTTACTTTCCTGTATTTGCTTAAAAATATAAAATACTGCTCCAACTTAATAAATGTACCTCTCTTTCTTAGACGTGTGGGGTTCTAAAAATTATTAGCTGAAGAAATAAATAATTACCCTGTCACACTGGATCAGGCTCCTGCCTTCACACCAGCCCAGGGTCAAGTTTCCTGTTACTCTCCATTGTAAGAGCATCGTGTCTGTTCAGGCAACAGGGCCCCCCTATTGAGTCTCTACCTATATTTAATGACTACAATCAATTATATTCTTCTTTTCTGCCCATGACATTTTGTCAATTATAATTGGGGTGGGCATTTTTGCTATTACTATTATCATCATTATTATTTTCAGTGATAAACTATCAGAACCTGGCCTGGTTGATAGAAAATCTATCTGGATTCTGGCTGTCATCACAGCTCTGCCGATTCCTTTGAAGTAACCTGCAGCAGTGCTGAGAAAAAATAAACATTGAAATGAACCAAAAGAGAGACTAAGAAGAAGCAATCCCTCCCTCCCTTCCTTCCTTCTTTCCTTCCTTCCTTTCTTCCTTCCTTTGTTTTCTTTTTTTTTCTCTCTCTCTCAATTTTCCTAAAGGACAAACTACCTTTTTTGGAAAGACATACTTCAAGTTGTTTGGGAATACTACGAGAAAGAATTTCAGGTTCTTCTTAGAAAATACCGTCTCCCCATTCTTGCCTCTTAGGCAAGTCTTAGGTCTTAGGAGGAAGCAAAGTTGTTACCACTGATCAGAACAGAGAGTAAAACCACCCATAGATAGGCCTTGGCTAGCCAACTCAGGACTGGAAAGAGACCTTATGAATAAAACCTTCAAGTGGATTAGTAGAAAAAAATGCTTTGACAGTCTGTTTTCAGGTGAGGAGCCAGGAGCACCAGAGCTCTGAAGAACAAGAAATCTAAGAAGACTCACTCGGACAGCGAGTGAGAGTGTAAGCAAAGGCCGAGGACGATGAGTTCAACTGTCATGGCAGCTACCGAATTTTAACCTTCCCCCTCACCAGCTACCAGAAATGATTTAAGATAAATACCAGCCCAAGTAAATGTTTAAGGAGTAGACTCAGATTCTAATGGAGTCCTAAAATTGCCTGGAATGTAATCTACATAAGCTTTTAAGCATGCCAAGTATTTTATTCGAATATAACCAAAGAAAATGGGATATGCATTTTGAAATCTATGAAATTTTCCGTTTTTGCAAAAATGAATAATAATCATTTTTATGTAAAGTAGAAAATGCCATGTACCCCTACTATACTGTGAAACTACCTACTGGTGAACCCATCATTCGTTTTGCTAGATTGACAAGTAAAATAATTTTGCTTGTAACACTGCCTCTATCATTTTGGGTGAATTGCTTCTGAGCCTTAGTTTTCTCTTCTGCAAAACAGGAGTAATATTATCAAACTTGCAAGTTGTTATATAAATCACTGATTCATACAAGATTATAGATGCCCATAACTGGTGACTTTCACTCGTTCACCCATCCATCAATTTATTTATTTATTTGTCTAATTAATATTTATCAAAGGCCTCCTCTGTGACAGGCACTCAGCTAGTTGGTACTCAGGGGGTTCCTTGGTTGTTTCACTTAGAAAGTTGAGTTAGACTTTCAAGCACTGAAAAGCGTTATCAATAAATGAAACAGATTATTGTAGCACAGGTGTCAATAATTATTGCAATTTGCACTCAAGAACACAGATGGGATTTAGTCTAACAAACAAAACTTTAGAAATGATGGAGAGTTTGAAGTCGTTGAGTAAGATTCTGTCAAATTAAAGAAAAAAACAGTGTAAACCACCAGTTTTTTCAAGCTCTAGTAGGGCACTGTTCTCAGAAACCTTGCTAACGCTCAAGTCCAAACCAACTCCAATGCAAGGAAGGAAAAATTCCCACTGGTTTCACAGAAGCCAGAAATTGATGGTTCTTGACAATCACTTCTGCTCTGTAAACCTTAAGCCCAGCAGGCCCTCAAGGGGAGGAGACTCTGCTCACAGAGGGTGGGGCAACGTGAGGGCAGACATATTATCTTTCAAAGCACAACCTCAGAAGTATTCTAGCAGCTCCTCAGAGCAAAGCCTTTAAGATCTGAGTTCAGGGCTGTCCAGCTCTGTCTCTTTAACACTGTCAGTCAGCACTACCCAGGAAACACCATTACTCAGAATTTCACCTTGCAAATAAATAGCTCTGAACTACAGCCAGAAGCAATGGAATCTCTCAAAGACATTATCTGGAAATAGTTGGTGGGCAGCACCTCAAGCCCCATTAATCATCCTCGTGCTTACAGTACTTCTTAATGGCTTTGATGGTTTATCCTTTGAATGCCAGCAAAGAGTGTGATTTTTCCTGGCTTATTCTATTAAGCAGAAATCAATATCTAATATAAATGTGCCGACGGTAGGATATTTGGAAGGGCAGGAATGAACTAGCTCCCAGTTTTATCTTGACCTGCCCAGAATGGTATGTGGAGATTGAAGATTTAAAAAAAGGGGAAACAGGCCTGGTGCTTTGTAAGGAATCGGAACATGGCAGCTGCAGGAACGGCACGCCTCTGAACCAGCAATGTGGATCTTTGTGGATAAGGGATGTGGTTTTTGCTTTTCAAGACAGGTAGGGCTCAGGAGAGGCCTGTAACCACAGACTGTTTCAGGAAGCAAAACAAAAAGATGCTTAATTTTCTCCAGGGAGAGATTTTAAACAAAGAAACATGAGTATTAGTGATTGGTCACGTGGGAGAAAGAAAACAGGAGCTTTGCCTCAAAATTCTCTAACTATACAGGCAAGGGAAAGCTGGCATAGCTGCCCAGTCACCTCCCTGGGTGCCAAGAGCAGCAGTCACTTTTTGAAAGTGATATATTATCTCACCAAGGAAGCAGCAGCAGCCACATTCTGCAGAAATGGATGTGCAAAACGTGAGATCTGTCTTTTCAACCTGCAGAGAAGGTTTGAACAGTTCAGTTCTGAAAAGTTGTGGTCAGCATTTTTGATGGCAATCATTGACAGCTACTAAGCTGGCTGGAAGGGAAAAAAGAAAAAAAGAGAGCGAGCCTTCACTGAAAAGGAGGTTTTCTAAATGGTGGTGCAATATTCACTTGAATAAGAGCAAAAGAAAATGTGAGGCCTAAAATAGCCAAGAGTTAAATTGTGGTGTCCATGAACTTGTTGGTACAGCACATAACAACAAATACATCTGCATTTGTCCCCAGCTTCCCCACTGAATTGTGTTAACCTCAGGAGCTCAGCTGACTTCTCAGTCTTTCTTCTTTATTTGCCAAAAGGGGCAGCAGGACTTGGCCTGCTTATTCCATGAGCTTGTTCTAAGAGTCTTACTAGATACGATGTGAAATATGAAAAGCTCAGACCTTAAATAAACCACAGAGCCCCTTTGGAGCATCTCCTAGCTAAAGATCTCAAGTTCTGGGTGAAGTTGGCTGGAGTAGGGACGTGGCTGAATTTCTCATACTCAGGGAAAATCTGCTCATATCTTCACGAAAACTCTACCCTCTCCCAGACATCACTCCTTGCTTAATCTCAAATCTAAGCTTATGCAAAACAGCTTTTCCTCAAAAGAATGAGGGCCTAAAATAAACACTAGTGACCAGAGTGACGTAAATTACTATTAAGTGTCGCCATACGGCCACAGGAACATCAGGTAGAAGCTTCTTTTTCTCATTGTTTACATTTTATTTTATTTTTCTCAGGCAAACATGAATAATGACACTAACTTATGCACCATTTCAGTAGAATGCTTTTATATTGGTGGTTCTCTGATGATGGCTGATTGGGCAGCTTACCCAGTTTCCCTTGCCTGTACTAGTGGTTGTCAATTTTTTTACATGTCACTGTGATTGGGTCATGGGGGGCCCAGACATTTTGGGTTCCCTGCAGACATTAGTGGGTGAGGTTAACAGTTAAATCAGTAGATTCAGTAAAGCAGATTGCCCTCAATTATTGGCTGGCCTCATTCAACCTTTTGAAGGGCAAAGTAGAGCTAAAAGGTAAATAAAGAAGAATATACTTTGCCTGACAATCTTCAAGACAGGACATGAGTCTTCTGTCTTCAGATTGGGACTTGATCTAGAACTTACACCACCTTCTGGTTTTCCAGCGTACCGACTACAGGTCTTGGAACTTCTCAGCCTCTGTAATCACATGAGCCAAGTCTTTGTAATAAACCTCAATCTCTTCCTCTCTCTCTCTCCCCGTATAGAACCTCCACAGTTATCCACCTCCCCACATCTATCACCTCCTTAAATTGACTTCATTTTTATCTCATTGACCACCTCTGTGTGTTTACCAGTTTGTTACAGTCCCTTGGGTGGTCAACTTACAGAGATTCTACTGTGTATGTGTGGGCGGGGTATGATTAGATATATTAAATATATGCATCTATAGATGTAAGTATAGGAATATATAGAAACAGAACCAATACATCCATGCTTTAGTAGATAGATATTTGTACTTTAGCTATACTCTGTCTATTGATTGATCAATTGATCGAGAGATCTCGTATTTAACTTATTTCTCTAGAAAATCCTGACATATACAGCTAGCATAGAAAATGTTGGCCATGGCTTTTAGATCTAGAATATTCAGGCACTCTCTACAGTTACTAGGATGAGTAGAGCAGGATGAGATTTCAAAGATCTCAGCATTAAGTACGTCACATTCAAATTTGCATGCTCTGGTTAAGAAGCAAATTCATCAAAGGCTCAGAGGTGAACGGAATGGCTCATACACTAGGCTGACATCATTGCTTTTCACAGATGAGAAAGGGATCAGAATAACAGTAACATGTTCCAATACACCCCACTTCACCTGATGGCTCAGTAGTAGGAACTTTGTATAAATGAAATTAATGTAAATGAGTTATATCCTTGGAGCCCAGAGTCTAAAACAAAGCAGAATGGAAATTACTGTTTCTGCTTTCATTAACATTTCACAGATATTAACAGAGAAGCTGTTGTATGGCAGACATTATAACAGGCACCTAAATAAGAAAGATGACACGATATTTCTAATAAGATGTGGAAAGTACGCAGTCCGTGTGACAAAGTTCTGGGTGCGCTGGAAACAAAGGAGGCACAGGGTGAACAGATGCATGAGCTCAAGGCCACTCTGATCTTCTCTGCATCTGAGCTTTTCAGAAATCAATAAGTTAAAGGCAGGCAGAGTTACCAAAACTTCTGTGCATTTCAAAAATAAGATGAGGTGTTATTAGAATGGAAGAATTAAAATAGAAATCAGACTTTGCAAGTTATTAGTAGCAGCCCATAAACCAAATTATATTCTGCAAGAAATAAAGTGGGAAAGATACTGGGAAAGTGAGCTTCTCCTTTCAGAGTGACATTTTTGAGATAAAAATATGATGGGTGAGAATAACAAAGTTCAGTGTGAAGTTACACTGCACAGCTATTAAAACTCTTACACTGAGGAACTACAAAGCAACTCCCAGGTAACAGCTAACCTCAACAAGAGTGCAATGAATTCACAATAAGACTAGTTCAGAAGGGTGGAGCCTGTGGCTCAGTGGGTAGGGTGCTGGCCCCATATACCAAGGGTGGCAGGTTCAAACGCAGCCCTAGGCCAAACTGCAACAAAAAAATAGCTGGGTGTTGTGGCAAGCGCCTGTGGTTCCAGCTACTCGGGAGGCTGAGGCAGGCAAGAGAATCTCCTAAGCCCAGGAGTTGAAGGTCGCTGTGAGCTGTGATGCCACAACACTCTACCAAGGTTGACAAAGTAAGACTCTGTCTCTACAAAAAAAAAAAAAAAAAAAAAAAAGACTAGTTCAGGACTAATAGATTTTTTCTATTAGTATTTGTGTAACAGTGGGAGATGTTCTAAGAGCCTATTTCATACATGGACCAGTTTGGAAAATCAAACGAATAAAAACATACATTGTACCATCTCATCACACCTTCTTATGGCAACTTGGGTATTTGGGGTATTCTGCGTCGCACTGCATAGAAAAGGAAAGCGACATTTCAGAGACTTGACAGCCATGTGTTTTCTTTAAGGCTGAGATCACAACATCAAACCCTCCTCCCACCTACACAGGTGTAATCCAGCTGAATTCCCAGGTGGACACTAAATACTTTCTCTTCTACTTTTTCTGACTCCCTTTATTTCCAAACCTTTCATAGTTCATCTCATGATATCCCTTCATCTTTTTATTACGTGTTAACTTCTCTCTTCATCCTTTTAGGCTTCTTCTAATCTGTTTGTAATGTCACCAAGAACATGAAATTAAATAATTAAAACTTTCATATACACATATGTTTGTCACGCAGACTTTCTTCTGATTGGCTATAATTGAATATTAAAACCTTTATAATCTGTGTCCATGCTTATATATGGACATATCCATTTATAAGTATATATCTATATATATGTATATGTGTGATATATAAATATGTATATCTTCATAGATCATATATTAACATAAACATATATACACATATATATGTGAGTATATACATACATATGTGCATACACACACACACACATATATATCTTCCAAATTTCAAACAGTATCTCATTTTCCCCATTACAATATGACAAAGAAATTCAGTGTTCAAAAAAAGTTTTGGTTACATGATTGCAAGAGGGACTTTACCTAACAAATGCAATCAGTGTAACCTGGTTTACTGTACCCTCAATGAATCCCCAACAATAAAATAAAATAAAAAAAGTTTTGGTTGATTGTGTTAATAATGGAGATACATGGGGATTAATTTTAATCAAGCAGCAACCGTCCAGATGCTGAAAACAGAACTCAGGACACTGGCTTGCAGTGTCACTCAGCCCCAGGTAAGGCTGCAGCATGTAAAACATGGTTAGTGCATTTTACAAAAAAGTCAATTAAAATGTACAAAATAAAATGAGCACCCCAGAGGAAAAGTGATTTGGGATATGAACTGGTTAGCATTTACAGTAATTACTAGAGATTACCACAAAATTACTAACCACATTACTGGTAGAATGGTCACATTATTCTACCCCTATAATGATGCTGCATAGCATTCAAGTAATTATACATAATTTCCTAGACTTAGTCCAGACAGTAATTTGAAACAGATCCATAGCCAGGGTCTCTATATTTCCTCCCCAACCTCTGAAATGGAGCTCGGAATTGCTGTTACTTCCAGACAAAGCTCCCCACCCCCACTGTCCATTCCCAACCTCTTACCACTTTTGTCCAGAGCAATAGCCGAGTGGAATTCAAGGCCACAAATAGTGTTGTTATAAATCTGACCTTATGACAGTGAGGTCACTCGCATGACATTATTTGTAAGGGGCTCAAGCAAACCATCCCCTCCACATGGGGGTCATGACTGCCTGAAATGCCGCCATTTACACTTTATCTAAGATGAAACGCCCAGAAGTAATTTACTGGACAGACTTACAGGGACATTTGGGCGACGAGATCTCCAGCTCTCATTTTTCTAAAATGGGGAGGAAATGGGGAAGGCAATGCAGGCGGGTACTGCACATTTGGTTTCCAGAGCAGATACTAACTTAGAATTCGAGATATCTGTTAGAGACCACGCCCAGGAAGGGAAGAAGTAAGCAGGGCTCTCAGAGCAGCACACGCCTGGCACAGGGTGGCCTGCTGCCTTGGGAGGGGGTGTGAAGCCACAGAGGGGGCATTCCCAGACCCTGAGGCTGACCCTGGAGATGGCCTGCTGACTGTACTCCCTACAGGTGAGTAGAGATTAGGCTAAGGGCACATTTCTGTAATGCCATTGTTAGGGTGAGAGCGCTTCCCGTAAATGTCCACTCTAAGTTTTAGGCCCAGGTTTTATACTTAAGACCTAGATAAGATCCAAAATTTAAAAAAAAAAAAAAAAACTCTGTCTTCAGAAAACAAAAAATGATAATACCAGCTCTATCATAAAGGATACACAAGTGATTGCAAAAATGTGGTCTTTTCAAATCAGCCTAAACTGGATTTCCAAATTAGCAGCCCCAACTGTGACTGCATAGTCGCTTGCATTTGTAGTGCCGAAAAGTTGTATTCACAGATAAGAGAGAACCATCTAACATAAGGCTACCACATTTCCCCCTTCTCCAAATCTGGGAAATGTGGCTGATTTGCATATTTAGCATACATTTGCATTCTGTGTTCAATAGCCCCTAACTCTAATTATGTAAAATAAGATAAATTAGTACAGTTTCACTGCCATTGTAGTCTAGCCCTGTGGTTAGGGGCTAAGAAGACTTAACTTTTTCTTCCTCCTTCTGGCTCATTTCCTTTTAGGACAGAAGTCATTTGATGTTCAGTCTGGGGACATTTCAAGGAAAATCCTTAACTGTAGGAGAGGGGGATAGCAAGAAAAAGGAATGACCGATGATATCCAAAAATAGAGCCATGCATTTTCTAAATCTAACAAAGTAAGTTTAAAATGCCGACTTGATCAAATATTAAACAAAAAAATGAACCTTGTAAATATTTTATAAGTAAATATAAGACAAAGCACTTTTAAACAAAACAAAAAGTAGTATCAAATCAAATCCAGCACACTGACTTTTGCACAACACACGAATTCCTATCAGGATGGAAATAAATTGCTGTGAGAACAGGAAGTGGGTGGAGCAGCCACAGCAGCTCAGAAGGAAGGTGGCGAATGGCCAAGTGTTGTCATTGCTCCCAGGCCTTCATCTCTTCTTTTATTTAGGTATTTTAGGTGGCCTTCATAGATCCTTAGAGAGACACTTGATCTTGCTGGATCACGCTGGGACCCTGACACTTGTTAACATGAGCTTTCCCATACACAGTCACTAACCCTCCACCACCACCACCTTACCACTCTGCCTTATTGGACATAGATTTGTTCAGCACTTGCTATGGATTAGGAAGCCTGCTTGGTTTGAGGGTACGAAGATGAATAAAAAGTACAGACTCAGCTTTCTAGGAAGCCATGTGGAAAACTGAGAAAGTGGTTACAGCACCACTGGCACTGCGAGAGTCAGTCGTGTGCAAAAGTGAGAGGAGGAAATGTAACTGGACACTTAGATCTGCTGGAGAAGGAGCTGGGAAGCAGGGCTGACTAGGCCACAAGAGGCTTCCAAGAGGAGACAATATTTTATCTAGCTCAAACTGGAAGAATAAAGAATTCCCTAGATTAGTAAGTGGGGAGGGAGTGGGAATTATGTGTGTCTATAAAAGTATCTGCATCTACCAATCTGAGCACTCAGTGAGTGGGTCCAAATTATGAAAATAAAGACAAAGGGGCATCAGCTGTGACAGTGGGATAGAGTTCATGGAGGAGGTGAGACTGTCCTGTGACATGGTCAGAGTAGAGGGCAGGGCACTCCCACAGGAAGAAGCCTCACAAACAGAGGCAGGACTGTGGACCTCATGTGCCTTAGGAAAGACACAAAGAAGCTGGTCTAACTGAGCCAAGGGAAGCCAGCAGTAAAACAGAGACCAAGGTGCCCCAGAAAAACATTGCACATGTGGTGGAGGGAGTCTATTTTCTTTTAAATAAAGAGAGGGAAACACTCTTATTAACTAATTATGGTAGATCTGACACCACGCTGGGCATATGTATGAAGTCATTCTTTGTGGAAAACACAGAATGGTGAATTAAGAAGATAACTGGAAAGATAGTGCAAGATTAATTATCCCACAGAAAGGAAGGCTGGTGTAGAAGGATATTAGGGGGCTAAAATATTCCAGGTGGGAAGGGATGAATCCCTCAGCTAGCCTGCTTCCAGTAGGAATAAAAACACTGGGCAGGATTAAAGGGCATTTTGAAGAGACTCTTATAAAGCATGCTTTGATTTAGGTCAGGGTGATATACAAGAACACTGCTAAAGTTTTGAGTGTGGGTAAATGGAAGAATGGCAGGAATAGGGAAACCAAGAAGATGGGAGAGGCAAGGGGACGTGAATGAACATTTATTATGCGCCAACTGTATTTTTAGTATTTACCTATCCATTCTATATTTAGCTCATGAATCCTTATAAAATACCTATAAAATAAAAATCATTCTTCCAGATGAAAAAAATCGCTGATCAGGGAGGTTTTGTGAATTGCCCAGAGTGCACAGAGCTAGTAAATTAAACAGCCAGAATTGAACTCTGGATTGACTATAGCCCAAATTCTATCTCAGCTCCTTTCAGTATGTCATGTGTGCTGATTAGAAACATAATGTGTTTGGACCTAAATATGGTGAGTTTGAGATGACAGTGGAACATTCAAGAAGAAATATCTAGTGAGAAGTTAGACTTAATAGGATCATAGATTTATAGAGCTGGAGGCTTCTTAAAAATTACAGAATCATACAGCCAAAGTTCTAAAAAGAGATTAAAGCTGGGGTTATCTGTTTGGGGAAAATTCAGATATCAGAAAATGAGTGAAGTTCCCATGGGGAGAAAAGGTAAATGACTGTCCTTTGGGCGTGCCCGACTTTCTGAGACAGGGAAGGGAAATACCTCTAATAGGATAGATAGGACAGAGGCTTCTTGAAAAAGGAAGAAGATAGCGAGGCACCTCTCCCATCAGGAAAAGCAGATTAAGAAGTAGGTAGGAAAACATGTCGAATGACTTCAAAAGGTCCCAGAAAATGAGGCATGTGTCTATGACTGTTAGAAGTGCCTAAGAGAGAACTTGTCAGAAAAACAAGGAACGTAATACAGTGTGACAAACACCAAATACCAAGGGTAAGGTTGCCTGGGGTTTCTTTATTTGACTACATCTTGGAAAATAAAATATAATTTATGGGGAGACATGTAAAGTGGGAATTCTCTGATGATGTATCTTGGTTATAGTTTGCTGTGGTTTAAAGAGAGGATGTAACAAGTTATAAAATACCACAGGGTTTTGGTTCATTGAGATGAAAACTGTTGACAGCTATTATTATAATTCATGGCGCTCCTCATCGTTTGGGTAAAATTTCAATAGTGGCTTACAGTGTGAGTCTATGATATTTGACATATACCTAATAATAACTTAAACATTACCAAATTATTTTTACTAAAATATATAGACGGATAACCCAAAGGCACTATTTTGCAGAACTGAGAAGTAATTGCTCAGATTCATGACATATTAATTAAAAAATTGTGGTTTCTAATACAAGTAAAAGACTGTTTGCAAAAAGGAAAGGCTTAGTTCCAGGAAGCTGCACCTGACTAATCACTGGGGTAAGGACAGAAGTCAGAGCTGAGTCTGAGCCATGCAGCTCCAGGATGACATTTGTCATGGGCAGTGGATAGCTCCTACCTGGATAATATATCGCCCCTTCTCCATCTCCCCCTTCCACCACTTAAATTAACTTACCAATGAGGCACAAGCACACCCTACCACCAAATGCCACCTATTTCCACATGAGCCATGGCATGAGATCTCTTCCTAAACAAACGTCAACATCCTCTGACACTTGCCAGAGATGTCTAAAATCTGGGGATCTGGAGGAGGACCCCCCGGGCAATTGAAGCAGCTTCAGAAATACACTACTGGGACCTGATCAAACTAAAAAGCTTCTGCACAGCCAAGAACACAGTAAGTAAAGCAAGCAAGCAGCCCTCAGAAGGGGAGAAGATATTTGCGGGTTATACCTCTGATAAAGGTCTAATAACCAGAATCCACAAAGAACTCAAATGTATAAGCAAGAAAAGAACAAGTGATCCCATCGCAGGCTGGGCAAGGGATTTGAAGAAAAACTCCTCTGAAGAAGACAGGCTCATGGCCTACAGACACATGAAAAAAATGCTCATCATCTTCAATCATCAGAGAAATGCAAATCAAAACTACTTTGAGATATCATCTAACTCCAGTGAGATTGGCCTATATCACAAAATCCCAAGACCAGAGATGTTGGTGAGGATGTGGATTAAAGGGAACACTTTTGCACTGCTGGTGGGAATGCAAATGAATACATTCCTTTTGGAAAGATGTTTGGAGAATACTTAGAGATCTAAAAATAGATCTGCCATTCAATCCTACAATTCCTCTACTAGGCATATACCCAGAAGACCAAAAGTCACATCATAACAAAGATGTTTGTACCAGAATGTTTATTGCAGCCCAATTCATATTGCTAATTCAAGGAAAAATCCCAAGTTCCCATCAATCTACGAATGGATTAATAAATTGTGGTATATGTACACCATGGAATATTATGCAGCCCTAAAGAAAGATGGAGACTTTACTTCTTTCATGTTTACATGGATGGAGCTGGAACATATTCTTCTTAGTAAAGTATCTCAAGAATGGAATAAAAAGTATCCAATTTACTCAGCCCTACTAAGAAACTAATTTATGGCTTTCACATGAAAGCTAAAACCCAGTTATAACCTAAGAAGGGGGAAGGGGAAAAGGGCAAGGAGGGAAGGGGGAGGTGGGCGGAAGGAGGGTGATTGACGGGATTACACCTGCGGTGCATCTTACAAGGGTATATGTGAAATTTAGTAAATGTAGAATGTAAATGTCTTAACACAATAACTAACAAAATGCCAGGAAGGCTATGTTAACCAGTGTTATGAAAAAGTGTCAAATGGTCTATAAAACCAGTGTATGGTGCCCCATGATCGCATTAATATACATAGTTATGATTTAATAAAAAAAAAAGAAAAGAAAGAAAAAAAATCTGAATCCTGAAAAAAAAAAAAAAGAAATAAAAAGGCAAAAGATGAGAAAACAATCTCACCTCAGGGATATATAGGATATATAGCAGATATATTAGGCTTGACACCAACAATAAAGAGCCACAGGAATTCCACAGGAATTGACGTTCAGAATTACAGGCCTAGAATCCTTTAATGTCGTCCATCACCAAAAAAGGGTCTGATGTGAGTCTTACACTGTATCTGCTAAAGTATGAAAAAGAACAAGAAGGGCTGCATCTAAAAGGGTTTTCTGGATCACCCTCCATTAACCAGAATCATCCCTGTCCCCAAGTTTAGCACCTAATGGAAATTGCACTATACCTTCCCACTGCTGAAGGTGTGTTTCTTGGCCATTAATCTGTGATGTAATGGAGCAGAACCATATAAAATGCACAGAAACCTAAACCTAGTTCTAAATCTAGTTCTAGTCAAGACTGTAAGCAATTGGCTACATGTCCCTCTAATTCTCTGGGTCTCAGCTTCTTTGCCTGTAAGACAAGCCAGTCGACTTGGCCCAGGCTGGCCTTGGATGGGAGGAAAGAGAGATCAGCAGGGCATGGCGTACCCATCCAGTTGGAATAAGGAAAAGGCATTCCTGAAGAAGGGAAGAGCATGGTTAAAGGCTCTGTCAGTGGTAAAGCCTGTTGGTCATTTTCCTTGGATTTTGCGGCCCTATCTGTATACTTCTTAGACATGGATTAGCTGTTTCTTTCCCCAAAATAATAATCTTCTTCTCTTGCATGTGTCTACATTCTGTTCATCCTTAAAGGTCCAGTGTAAAAGTTATCTCCTTAATCTCTCTTCTATGGATAATCTCTTCACTGAATTATTCCAGCATTGATTTGTGCCTCTACAATGAGACTTGGCACTTTGCCTTATGTTAAAATATTCCATACTAACCAGGAGTCTCTTAGACCAGAGCTGTAACTCATATTTGTATACCTAACAATTCCTAACAGCAGTCCCCATGCACAGGAGGGGCTCCAGGTTACCATAGAATGACTGACTGAACGGATAAACGGAATCCCATAATATCAGGACATAGCAAAATCACTCCGGTATAACCTAAATAATATTTTTATTTTGAAATTCTTAGATTTTTTTTAGCAAAATCACTGGGCTAATACCATTCCAAATTCTATGGCTTATTGAGTTATAGACACCACATTTGACTACCTCTTAGAATATACAGGAATCTTTATTTTCTGACAATCAAATCTTTGATGACTACTATACATGGTGCTCGTCTCACGGCCCTCAAATAAATGTCTATGTGACAGCATTACATACCAAGATTGCTGGGAAAATTTAATTCCTTTCTTACTATTCTGCCTCCCAGGAACCAGAAAATAATACTCAGAAAATCAGTAATCTTTATTCAATACAAATAAAGAAGAAAACAATACCCATGGCTCCTTAAAGTTGTACATTAACCACACTGCAAAAAGTATCTTACTGATATTAATGTGCTTACAGTTTATTACACAAAAATTAATTAAAAATTAAATAGGGCCAGAGCTCAAAATTCTGCATGCATTCTAATTTCCCCACCAAAGCAGCTCATACAATGAATAGCTGAAACTCTAAGAGCATTAGTTTATCACAGTGCAGCATATAACTCCATTTTTGTTTATTCCCTTTCAAAGGGAATGGGGGACTATTTATGGCTTTGTGAAACTTCCACTAACATGTCATCTTTGGAGATGAGGGTTAGATCTAAACAGACTTGATGCTATTTATTGTTCTATGATTCTTAGCTCAAGCCACAGCCCTTAGGGAATTATCCAGTTATTTCGGAACCAGAAATGACCTACCCCAGGCAAGAAGGCTAAACTTAAAGATAGAAGTCCCCTTGGGCTCCACATACAATATCTCTGCAGACACAAGGGCGGCTCAGGTGGAAGAAATCCCTGCCACTTGAATGAAGATGACTCCTTCTTCCCTGAACCCATTCTCATGTGCTCCCTGGGATATCCAGGTAGAGTAGAAAGACAGTGAACCCCAGAGTTCAGTTTGATAGGCACTGGGAAACCAGTTTCCTCACATCACGCCTGCCTTAGAGAAAATCAAGAGCTCAGCAAAAGAGTATGAATCCTGCTCCAGGTACACAGCAAATGGTCCATAAATGCTCCCCCCACTTAAGGCAAAACCAAAAGTTTTAGTCTGCAGCTTGGCGGTTTCATTTATTTCCCCACATCAGAGAATATTCACAGGTCTCTTGCCTGTCGCGTCTACTGAATGGCAAATTCCTGAAGCTAAGACCAGTGTTATCCATGTCTGCATTCCTAGCACCTTCCACAGACCCTGGCACACAGTCAGTCCATAAACGTATATAAAAGGAATAGAAGAAAAACTGGACAAGGACAGACATCAGTTGCTGGGTGCTTGCCACCAGCATTTTACACATAGTAGCCTATTTAATCTGTACAACAGCCCTATGAGGTAGACATTATCTCTGTTTTGTGATTCAGGATACAAATACTCAAGAGAATTGGTGTGGCAGCTTCACGGAGGCTACACAAATGAAACTGTCCATAGTCCAGCATTTAAAAAATGAGTATATACTGTGTGTCAGGCACTGAGATAAATATCTATGAACATTGTAATATAAGTATATTATTTAACCTTGTGAAACAAGTGAATTTACAGATGGGGAAACCGAGGCTCAGAAGGGTTAGGTAACTTGCCCGTGGTTTTTGACCCTTTTAGACTTACACCATGGCCATTTCAAATCTCACCAACCTGATATTAAAAAGAGAATTCAGGACTCAAACCCAGTCCTTCTGCTTCAAACCGCTGAGATGCTCCTTGTCTCTTGAATAAATGGATTAATAAATAGCAGGAAGGGAAAGGGACAGGGAAAAGAGCAGGCAGAGGAATAAAGACAGAGAACAGTAATGAGAAGGGAAGGTGTTCTCAGGCACTGCAACTGTCTGGGTAATTTCTACAAGGCCAGAGCTTTCCACTTTAATCTTCTATGTAATAGCTGCTGTGCAGATTTCCAACCCAACAACTCCTGACCAGTGTATAAAACACCAAAAAGGAAGTTCTCACCTTTATGCTTAGCCCCAGAAGGGTCATATGGGTGGTTTCCTGTCAGGATCAGGATAGGAATGGGATAGTCTAGCTCCTGTGTCCACATGCTGTCCACACAAGGGCATTCTCTCCGATTCCCATTGGCCTCAAATTGCTCCTCCGGCCAGTGTGGCCTCTCCTCTTGCTGGTAGCCCATAGGGTTGGTCAGACTCACTTTGATGATCCAGGGCATCATCACTCACCAAGGGCTCCTGAAATCACTGGTTTTCCCATGATCAGAAGTTGGACCAGCCCAGCAGAGATCAGGCTAATCCACATTGCTGGCGCTGTGTCACTGGAACAAGGAGTCACAGAACCAAGAAGAGGGACTGCTTCTCAGGTGGAAGGGATTGGCCTGGAATCAAAGAGCCCTGAGGGTTTCTTCCTGTTCTGTGAGCAAGAAGTTCTTACGCAAGCCTCTTCCCCTCTCTGCGGCAGGAGACTGAGCGACTCTGGGACTCAATTGTCTCCGTTAAGCCTCTACCCACCCTGTGATACAGGAATAAGGCTTCTCATTACAGGTAAGGACACTGCAGTTCAGAGAGATGAAGTGACTTGTACAGTGTCTCACAGCAAGAAAATGGGGAGTTGGGACATGACTCTAAGTTGGTCTGGCTATGAAGCCCGTGTTCTCCCCGCTGCCCTGGCAGGGGTTTGGCTCCCTCATTTGTAACAAGGGATGATGATCGTCATCTGAACCTCTGTGCTGGGCCAGATATGTCTTTTTAAGAAAGCCTCTCTCATATGGCTTTTAAGGAGCTCTCAAGTAATCAATGTCAGGAAGTAGGATCAGTATGTTTTTCCTTTCACCATTTCCAGCCTCAGTTTCCCAAATTTCCACCTTCATGATTTTTCTATATCCTCACATCATATATACTAAAAGTTAATGTTTGCCTTTGAATCAAATTTAAATCATGTTTAAAACTTTAATATCATCCTAAGCAATAAAATACATGAAATCAAGGGTTTTAATGCACTGATTACATTCTTTCCTAATACACAAAATTAATTGATAACAATTAAATTACAAACCATTCATTCAAGTGACACATAGGAGCATCCCACCAGAGGCACATGAGCCTCGTGTGGGGAAGGGTTCTGTGAGTCTCTGCCCATCCCCCTGTGTGCGTGGATGTGTGTGTGTACACATGTACACACCTCAGACCCCTGCTGTCTCCCAGCTGTGCACTCTGCGCCTCCATGATGAATGCTGGGCTGGCATGGAGACAGCTCTGTGATAGAACCTGGACTGCACAGGTGAGCAGAGGAGAAGGAAGCTGAGCTCTGAGGACCCAGGGAAGCATGGCTTCCAGCTGGGGGATGCAGCCAGACAGGGCTGGTGCCTGGGGCAGGTAAGCATGAAGAGGTTCAGAGTGAGCGAGAGGCAGGGTCCACGGGGTGGTGACCCCCTTGCCAGCATCCCCAGCATCACCCCGTAGGCCTGGCATCCCACAGTGTGAGCAAGGCTAGAGAGGGAGCTGGTCAATGCCTTCAGGGGAAGCAGCATCCTTGGGGGTCTAAGCAGGCTTGGGAGGGGGTCAGGCCCCACCAAGCACCCTATTGCTTACTGTAGAGGTCACCCTTGGGTATTGCTTTACTTTCCTTGTTAGTTGAGCTTTGAATAAAGAATAACCAAATATAGAAAAATGCACAAATCACAAGTATACAGGTCAATGAATTTTCAAATACTGAAAATATCTTTGTAAGCAACACCCAGGGAAAGAAACAAAACATCAGCTTCATCCTAGAAGCCCTCTCAAGTTCCTTTTTATTCACTCTCTTGTCCCAAAGGTGAACACTATCCTAATTCCTAATAGTACCAGAGATTGGCTTTGCCTATTCTGAAGTTTACAGAAATGGAACTATACATATGTAGTCCGCGCCTGGCTTCTTTTGTTCAACCTTATATCTGCAAGATTTCTCTATACTGTTGCGTGTCGTTAGTTTGTTTATTCTCATCAATGTGTAATAGTCCGTTGTATTAATAGGCTACAATTTATTCCTTCTTCTCCTAAGGGGTTTTTGGATAGTACTCAGTATTTGCCTGTTATGAATGATGTTGCTATGAATGCTGCAGCACATGACTTTTGCCTTCATTTCTCTTGGGGATATACCCAGGAATAGGTCAGTCATAGTACATGTACACGTTTAGATTTAGTGGTCACTGGAAGTTTTTCAAAGTGGTTGTACCAATTTCTATTCCCACCAACAGTGTGTATGAGGTTTAGTTGTTCCATATCCTTCCCAACACCTGGCATTTTTTATCTTGTTAATTTCAGCCATTCCAGTGTACCAATGACTCATATTTTGGATTTGTCCAAACTGCACAGCAGCCTATAAGTCGACGTCATTTGTGAAGTAATGTGGTGTGTAGTTGGCAGACTCACAAGACCTAGCTTTAATGTTTGCTTTCTAGCTACCGATGTGGTGCCATCCGGAAAGAATCGCCACAGCTCTCCTACATCTAACCCTCACAACAAACTGAGGCAAGCAGACCAGGAAAGAGTTATTCTCCAGACTCTACCTTTCCAAGGGATTAGCTAAGACAAAATTCAGGCCTATCTTCCTCTGATTCCAGTCCAGTGTCCTTCTGCTGAGTTTACACTGACTCTTAATTCACTTATCCCCATTTCTGAGAAGAAGCTATGGAACCACCTGATCTCTGATGCTTCTTCCAGTTTAAATATGGTGGACTGATTGGTTTCTAAATGTACAGTTTGTTAACTCACTAAGTGTGTAAACAAACAAAAGCTCCTTGCTCAAACCTGTCTGAAAGGAAACTAAAGAATTTGGAACATGCATTTCTACCACTCCCTATTTCTTCTCATCAGACTGAGAACCAGGTATTGGAGCTTCGCCTGCCATAGACCCACTCTCATGCCAACCAAAGTGCAGAAATGGAGAAGCATTTGACTGCTGCTGTGGTGGCCTCCTTTCTCAGCCACCCTGATGTGTGGGCGCTGCTGGGAAACACAGTCTGTCCACACTCCCAGGAGAATCTTATTCATGAGATGCCTTCCTGTCAGACATGTTTCCTAAGTTTCCAATTGGCTCATGATGGATTTCTGCAGAGTGCCTTTAATGAGGCTCACCTGCAGTGCCTGTCCACCAAAGATAGTAAGAAAGTTACATGGTTTCAAAAAAGCAAATGATTGTTAAACAGCATTTCAATAATCAAGATGAAACGCAAATCAAAACTACCCTAAGATATCTCCTAACCCCAGTGAGAATGGCCTACATCACAAAGTCTCAAAACTGCAGACGCTGGCGTGGCTGTGGAGAGAAGGGAACACTCTTACAGTGCTGGTGGGACTGCAAACTAATACAACCTTTTTGGAAGGAAGTATGGAGAATCCTTAAAGAATTCAAATTAGACCTCCCATTTGATCCTGCAACCCCATTACTAGGCATCTACCCAGAAGGAAAAAAAATTCTTTTATCATAAGGACATTTATACTAGACTATTTATCGCAGCTCAATTTATGATCGCCAAAATGTGGAAACAACCTAACTGCCCACCAACTCAGGAATGGATCAACAAGCTGTAGTAGATGTATACCTATAGAATAGTATATGGAATACTGTTCAGCCATTAAAAAGATGGAGACTTTACATCTTTTGTATTAACCAGGATCAAGTTGGAACACATTCTTCATGGTAAAATATCACAAGAATGGAGAAGCAAGAATCTAATGTACTCAACTCTAATATGAAGGCAGTAGATGAGCTAATACAAGGGGTGGGGTAGGGGAATGAGGGAGGCAGGTGAGGGGAGCAGAGAGGGGGCTGGGGGAGTCCTGGTGTAGGGCACACCTCTTGGGGTGGGACACAACATAAGAGGGACTTTACCTAACAAATGCAATCAGTGAAACCTAATTTTTTGTACCCTCAATGAATCCCAAACAATAAAAAAAATAAATAAATAAAAGATGAGCAAAATAAGGTTCAGAAAAGGTGAGTAGCTTGAAAGCAGGGACCATGCAAAAAAGGGAGACACAAAAACTCCAGCACAGGGCCAGCCCTGCCCCTTGGTACTGAGCCCCAAACCTCCAGGCTCAGCTCCCTGACTTGAGGTGTGTGTCTGCCATCAGACTTATTCAGGTCGGTAGACCCTTTTGGAGCTCCTATTATGTGCACACAGTGGCTAAGTGTTACCCTTGCTTCCTCCTTCCCCCTTACCTCCCAAACGCCATTACCCAAATCCTCACTCTGGATTCCGTCCCTTGCTGTCAGTCCTTCCTGCCACCACTGGAGGTAGGTCACAGTCATTCTCTTAACCTGGTCTCCCACAGTAGCCCCTAACCAGCCTTCTTGACTCTACTTTGGCCACCCAGCTACACAGCAGATGCAAATCTGATCAGAACCCCCACCACCAACCCTGCCACAAACCTTTCAAAGGCTTTGTATGACCCTCAGAAAAATGACCCTCTGGATCATCCATGATTTGGCTGCTGCCTCCCTTTCCAGCCTCATTTTAATCCCTTCTCCTTTTGGTTTATTTTGCTTCAGACCAATAGATCTTTTGGGCTCCCTAAATACACCCCTCCCATCATCTACATCACATGTGGCATACATTGGTCCCTAAATGCCTTTTCCCTGCCTCTCATCTCTTAAATTACTTCTGCTCACCCTTAGATAAGAGTTTAAAGTCTAAGTGTTAAATAATGTTTTTTTAGTGAACCCTCATCCAAGCCCAATGTGAGGGGTAGCCCTGTGCTGAATGCCTCACAGCACCTGCACAGTGCCCTCTGGAAATGCTCCTGCCCCTGGTAATTTCTCTGTCAGTGTCCAGCCTCTCTCCTAGACTATGGGCTCCCCGAAAGCAGGTGCTGAGTACATCTTGCTCATTGCTCGTCTTCAGCCCCTAACATGCAGTCTGCCAGATAGGAGGCCCTCAGGAAACACTGATGGTGTGAGAGGTTGATTGAGTGACAGACTATTTGCTGTGCCAGAAAGTCAGGAAGTCTTCGAACACACATCTGGCTTTCTTTCCAGCTCTAGTTTATAGCCATGAGCCATGTGACCTTGGGCAGATGACTTCACCCCTCTGTGCCTCCATTTCTTCATCTTTACAATCATCATAACAATTCCTGCCGTTTTCTGCCTCGTGGATGCCATGACAAAAAAGGAGATACCAGTTGTGAGAATGCCTCACAAAATGAGGATGCCTCAAGACAACCAGACCTGCAGCCACCACTGTGCTCTCAGATAAGCCCCGTCTCTGGCACTCTCCTCACCTTCTACCCAGTCCCCATCCCTCAGAGCATTCTCAGGGGACCTTGAGATTGAGCTAAGAGCCTATTGGTAAATAATAAATGGGACACAAGGAGATGGAGGAAGGCTGGAAGAGATTTACAGGAGACGGAAGGAAGTTACCTCAGCCACAAAAAATAAATAGATAACTCCAGGTCCTCTCTGTCTCTGGGGTCTTGTAATGAAGGAGAAAGACTCTAACCACACGTGTGAAGGGAAGGAAATGCTCCTGATGGTGTGTGTGGAGAACATGGCCTACATAGTCAGAAGGTCCTGGAGCCTCCTCGCAACCCAGGGGCTGTTGAAGGCTGCAGGAGTTCAAATGGGCTGGCAGTGGCCCAGCACGGCAGCACCTCTTGCTGCTAAGGCAGTGGTTTTCAGAGTGTAGTCCTGGACCAGCAGCATCACCTGGGAGCTTGTAAAAAATGCAGATTCTCAGGCCTTGCCTAACCTTAATGAATCCAAAGCTCTGGAGTGAGGCCAAGCAATCTGGTCTTAACAAGTCCCTGGGTGACTGTTGTGCACCCAGGTGGGAGGACTGCTGTGCTGATGGGCAGAGGAGCCAAAGAGAAGGGGAGACAGGAAAGCTTTCCCCATCTGACAGGGCGTGTCACTGTCCCTGCTATCCCTTTGGCACCACCAACACGGATCCCCTGCAGAGCTGAAGTTGCTCTGTGCACATGTCTGGGATTCCTTTCGTTACTACTACTACTACTAATAATAATAAAAATAATAAATAAATAAATAAATAAATAAATAAGCAAATCCTGGAACCCAAGCAGAGTCTTGAGAACAGGAGCTTGAGAAAGCAGATACATGTTTACTCCTGCCTTCCCTTCTTCCTACCCCACTGCTTCTGGAAACATCAGGTACAAAGATGCATCTTTGTATCCTTGCTCACTCTGGAGGCCCTCACCATGGACAGGGAGAATGAGAGAGAGGACAAAAAATCTGTTGACTTTCAAGTATTTCAGTATTTACATCTACCTAGGAAGGCGAAATTTCCCTACCTACCAAGGTAGGGCTTCTCCCTTCATAGGTAGGTGTAAATGGAAATACATCCCTTGGTCTGTGCCCCTCTCTTGTAAAAAGAAAAGATTCTCACTTGCTAGGAGAAAGGCTAAGTCCATATTCAAGGGAGAGGAAAAAATAAGGAAGGAAAGAAAGAGAAAATGCTTCCTTAACATGTGTAGTGAGGTTTGGGGTCTGGGATAGAGAGGGTGGTGAGAAGCTGTAGGGTGGTGAGAAGCTGTAGGGTGGTGAGAAGCTGGAGGGTGGTGAGAAGCTGTAGGGTGGTGAGAAGCTGTAGGGTGGTAGGAAAACAGGAGAGAAGAGCAAAGGGGCCCCACCACGGACGGCGGTGAATGGTGATAAGCATCTTCTATATCTCCAGGAAGTGTAAGCAATAGATTTTAGCTACTTTTAATTTAGACTAAAAATTTTAATTGCTTTTAAATTTAAATTTTTTTTTTTTCAGTTTTTGGCTGGGGCCAGGTTTGAACCCGCCACCTCCAGTATTATGGGGCCGGTGCCCTACTCCTTTGAGCCACAGGAGCCACCCTTAAATGTTAATTTTGATTGTTAATCCTTGAATAAAACAGTGCTCCAAAACTGGATTGTGCACCTCCCTCGTCTTCTTAGGGGTGTATATAGAATGTGACCATCACAGTGCAGCTGCAGAGCTGTGGAAACAAAGCGCTGTGCAGCACACAACTCACTCTGCTCACACCACACAGGGAGAGAGACATCTTCTCTACATAAGGGTCTAGAAGAATGAATAGAGGTCAGCTGGGTAAGCAAGGGGAACTGGTCAGTGACATAACCTATATCTCTAAATAGCAACTTGGTGCAAATGACCAACAACTTTCAACAAAACCATGAGCCACCATTCTGAACACTATGGGTAATGAGGGGCACAGCCAGCCCCTCTTTGGACAGGTGGCATTTGCCTCAACTACGTGTGTAAAGTTTATGATCATCCAAGGGACTTTTCAGGCTGCCTGAGAAGAAACCATTAGACAGATTTTGCCAGTGCTGAGGTCACTCCTCTTCCCCTTTACCATGTCACTTGTTAGAAACATTAACTCTTGTCTACAAATTGGGCCCTCCACCCCAAGGACTCTGTCAGGGTCTTTGGAAAATTAGAATATTCTAAGTGGCACTTAACCACAACAGCATCATTTCAATTTTCAGTTACTGGGAACTGGATCAAGCTTTAAAAGAGAACTGAGAGGTTCTTTCTGTGGTGTTGCTTTTCTGGATCCCTGAAGTTTCTCTGGTGCAGCCTCTGTGACATGCAGAGTCTCTCTTTCTCACCCTGGATAGAGTGCTGCAGCATTACAGCTCACAACAACCTCAGACTTTGGGCTCAAGTCATCCTCTTGCCTCAACCTCCTGAGTAGCTGAGGCTACAGGCACCTGCCACAGAGCCCAGCTATTTTTTGAGACGTGTCTTGCTCTAGCTCAGATAATTATCATTGACAGAGGGCTCCAAGAAGCAGACTAGAGACATTCCCTCACCAGCTGTTTTTGGGCCACTCCACCACCCAAGCATAGAAACAAGGAAAGTTAAGAAGAGGAAGAGAGAGGAGAAAGAAGAGGAACGAGAACAAGAAGAACATAGACATGAGCAGGAACAAACAAACAAAATTCTGCCAATATGAAATGCCATTACAGATCAACCCCCCCCCCCCCCAAGGGATCACAAGGCAAAAATAACAGAGGATCCCATGGATAAAGAACCTGTAGGAATGACAGAAAGGGAATTTAGAGTATCGATGGCAAAATTGATGGAGAGACTGGACAGCAACCTAATGAAAATTTAAAAATTTCCCCTAGAAATGAATGAAAGACGTGGTGAAATTAGAGAGGTTATATTTGACCTTAAGGAACTGAAGGAGTCTTTAAGGGAATCTACAGATGCAGTAGAAAGTATCAATAAGAGATTAAACCACAGAGAAAAAAAGAATCTCAGAGTTAGAGGCTAAGGCTCTTGAGCTAACGCAGGTAGTCAAAGAATCAGAAGAGAAGAGTATAAAAGCCAAACATTCTCTTAGAAAATTAAGGGACTTCATGAAGCGTACAAACATACGGATTATAGATATCCCGGAAGGAGAAGAAGATTGAAGAAAAGGCATGGATGCCCTACTGCAGGATATCATAACTGAAAATTTCCCAGGCATCACCAAAGATTCTGATGTACTCCTTTTTGATGGATATCGACCCCCAGGTCATCACAATACAAACAGAACGTCTGCTAGACACATTGTAATGAGCTTGGCCAACATCAAAATAAAATAGAAAATTCTACAAGCATCCAGGAGTCAGCACCAATTGAACTACAGGGGCAGATCCATCAGGGTGACAGCTGAAACTTTACAAGCCAGAAGAGAATGGGCTACAACTTTCAACTTACTCAAACAAAACAACTTCCAGCCTATCCTACTAAATTACGTTTCATATTTGATGAAGAGTGCGAATCTTTTGTCGACAATCATTGAAGGAATTTGCCACTACAAGACCAGCCCTGGAGGAAATACTCAGACCCATACTAGACACAGATGTTCACAATAGTCCACCAGCAAAGTAAAGATTACTAGAAATGAAAAGTCAAAGCCTAACTCCTAAAGTGACCTAAATGATAGAACTAGGCATGAGACCTCCAGAAGACAAGCAAACAAAAGTCTACCAAGTTTATCAATTCTGTCCATGAATGTGAATGGCTTGAAATCCCCAATGAAAGGCACAGGCTGGTTGACTTGATAAATAGCACCAGCCAACTATAGACTATCTTCAGAAAATATATCTAACTTCTCAGGAAAAAAGAAGACCAGGGTGAAGGGTTAGAAAGAATATTTCAGGTTCACTGAAATCAGAAAAAAGGAGTTGCAATTTTATTTGCAGATACAAGGGAATCCAAATGGCGGCAGAGGTCAAACTTCAGTCTTTCATGATGATGTGAATTTATACTTAGAAAACCCCAGAGACTCAACTACAAGACTCCTGAAGTGATCAAGAAATACGGTAATGTCTCAGGGTACAAAATCAATGTCCACAAATCAGTCACCTTTGTATACATCAATAACCAAGCTGAGAGGCAAATCAAGGACACAGTCCCCTTCACAGTAGCTTCAAAAAGAACAAAATACTTAGGAATATATACCTAAAAAAAGAGGTATATATTATATTATATATATATATAATGAGAATTCTGAAATCCTGAGAAAAGAAACAGAAGACTTTAACAAATGGAAGAACATAGTGTGTGCTCATGGTTTGCAAGAATCAATATTGTTAAAATGTTGATCTACCCAAAGCAATCTACAGATTTAATGCAATCCTCAATAAAATGCCAATATCATACTGTGAAAACTTTGAAAAATAGTTCATTTTGTGTGTAGTCAGAAAAAAACCCGTATGTCCAACACAATTATTAGTAATAAAAATAAAGTGGGTGGCATCACTGCATGACTGCAAGTTATATTACAAGTCACAGTGATCAAAATAGCACATAGAGACAGATATATGGAATAGAAGAAAAAATCCAGAGATCAAACCAGCCTTATACCACCATGTTATCTCTGATAAACCAAACAAAAGCATATGCTGGGGCAAAGAACTTTTTTTTTTTTTTTTTTTTTTTGAGACACAGTTTTACTTTGTCACCCTCTATAGGGTGCCTTGAAGTCATACCTCACAGCAACCTCAAACTCTTGGCTTAAGCGATTCTTTTGCCTCAGCCTCCCAAGTAGCTGGGACTATAGGAGCCTGCCACAACACTGGGCTATTTTTTGTTGCATTTGTCCATGTTGTTTCAGATGGCCTAGGCTGGGTTCGAACCCTCCAACTTTGGTGTATGTGGCTGGCTCTGTAACCACTGTGCTACAAGTGCCGAGCCTGGAAAAGAATTCTTATTGAATAAATGGTATTGGGAGAATTGGATGACCACATGTTAAGGACAGAAACTAGACCCACTCACTGCTTACAGAAATTGAATCACTATGGATAAAAGAACTGAATCTTAGACACATGGCTAAAAATTTTAGAAGAAACCATGGTAAAAAACTCTTCTTCAGATTGGCCTGGGAAAGACTATTGGCAACAAAAGTAAACGGGACTTAATTAAGCTAAAAAGATTCTCCCCAGCTTTGGACACAATAATGAAAGCAAACAGACAACCTTCAGAATGGGGAAAGAGATTTGCATGTTATGAATCTGACAAAAGTTTGATAACTAGTGACAACAGAGTATTCAAATCAATCAACAAATAAAGCGCAAACAACACCATCTATTATTGTGGAAGAGACTTGAACAGAACTTTCAAGTAGACAAATGGCCAGCAAACAGTTGGAAAAATGCTCATCTTTAATCATTAGAGAAATTTTCAACATCACCTTTAGATAGCACCTAACCCTAATGAGGATAGCCCACATCACAAAGTCCCAAAGCTGCAGTTGCTGGGATGATTCTAGATAGAAGGGAATACCTTTCCACTGCTGGTGAGATTGCAAACTAATACATCTATGGAAGAAAGTATGGGGAATCCCATAAAGAAGTAAAATTAGGCCTTCCATTTCTGCAACCCCACTGCTAGGCATCTACCCAGAAGAAAGAAAAAAATCATTTTATCATAAGAACATTTGCACTAGAATGTTTATCAGAGCTCAATTTAAAATTGCCTAAATGTGGAAACAACGCAAGTGCCCATCAATCAATCAACAGATTGTGGTATATGTACACCATAGACTACTATTCAACCATAAAACGATGAAGTGTTTATATCTTTTGGGTTAACTTGGATATAGTTGTAGAGCATACACTTTAGTAAAATATCGTAAGAATGGAAAATCAAGCATCTAGTGTATTCAATCCTGATACGAAGCCAGATAAGTGTACTCTCACCTATTCTATTCGACATAATGTAGTGGTGTATGGCACACCGGGGTCAGGGGCGCAACTACAGCAGGGACCTTACCTAACAAACGCAAACATTGGACCTAATAGTCTGTACCCTCATATTAATTTGAAATTTTAAAGAAGTGTGTAGAAATGTAAATGACTTTTCCAGGTTGATGTTTTTGATCTACAACCTTACTGGGTGGGCTTATAACTTTTTTTTTTTTTTTTTTACATACATAACTTCATTTTATTGCCCTCGGTAGAGTGTTGTGGCATTACAGCTCACAGCAACCTCCAGCTCTTGGGCTTAGGCAATTCTCTTGCCTCTGCCTACTGAGTAGCTGGGACCAGAGGTGCCCACCACAAATGCCTTGCTTTTTTTTGTTGCAGTTTGGCCATGGCTGGATTCAAACCTGCCACCCTCAGTTTGGGCGGGCACCCTACTCACCGAGCCACAGGCACCACCTGTAACTTTTTAAATTGCTATAACCTTTAGTTTTTTGTTTTTGTTTTTTTTCTTTTAGAGACAGTCTCACTTTGTCGCCCTCTGTACAGTGCTATTGCGTCACAGCTCACAGCAATCTCCAACTCTTGGGCTTAGGTGATTCTCTTGCCTCCGTCTCCAGAATAGCTGGAACTATAGGCACCACCACAATGCCCAGCTATTTTTTGTTGTTGTTGCAGTTTGGCCGGGGCTGGGTTTGAACCCACCACCCTCGGCATATGGGGCTGGTGCCCTACTCACTGAGCCACAGGTGCTGTCCCAGAATTTTATTTTTCCATTTCTGATTTGAATGCCTTTTATTCTTATCTAATAGCTTGTGCTTGATCTTTTAGTACAATGCTGAATAATGTGGTCAGATTCGGCTTTCTTGTCTTTTCCTGATAGTAAACACTGGAATTGTTTCTGAGTATAATGGTATCTGAGGGCTTGTTTACATGATCTTATTATGTTGGCATTCAGACTTTTGAATGTATACTTTTTGAACTTTTAATCATGAAAATTATTTAATTTTGTCAGATGTTTTTAATAAATCTTTTGAGGTAAAAAAAAAAAGTGGTTTCTTTGGAGGCTTTTTCTCTTTCTTCTTTAGTTGATCTAATTCAAAGATCAGAAGTATATGTATATATGTGTGTTTGAGAACATTTACTAAGTTCTTTTTCTGTGCAAGGTACTGAGTCAAGCCTTTCATATGTATGCTTTAATCTTTGAAACTCTAAGGTCAATATTATTATCATACTCCTATTATAGGTAAAGAAACTTAGGAGAAGGTCAGTATTATAACTTGCCCAACATCACCAACCAGTAGCTCAACTTCTCTGTAATCCAGAATTTTGAATATTTTTGTCATTAACATTAATATACTCATTACCATGAAATGCTACCGTAACAAAAATTAAAAGTGAATTGAATATAAGATATTATTCAGAACTCCAACTGGAATAAACATATATGGACAAAAATACTTACAACATACATAAAATACTCCCAATAACAAAACTAATTATTTAAAAAATGACTTCTGCTGAAATGCTTCTAAACATACAAGGTGTGTTTTTCTTAAATTCCATTAACTTATTAATTTAACAAATATTTACTAAGTGCCTAATATGAGCAAGTTGTAATGCTAAGTACTATGATAGATATAAATATATTTATGATACATATCAGAAATTATACTCTTTTAGTATATTCATCAAGATGCGTTAACTAACAGTTACAGGATATCATAAATCCAAAATAGGAAATGACAAGCAAATATATTCCAGAAACTAACTGTGAATTAGGTATGTAGTATTCTATGTTATTTTCCTAAAGAATTATTATTACTAGAAATTCACCAACTTGTTCATCTGAAATTGAATTTCCATTTAAGTCTGAAGAAGGGCTTGTCCGGTCACATGGAAGATTATCATCAGAGACATCAGTATTATAGCCACTGCCAGTTGGAGAATCAGAAGAATTATTGGATGTCAGCACTCCACCCCTTTCTGTGACACTAGCTTTACCCATAATTCCAAAACTATTATATAAAACAGCACCAGACTGTCTTCCACCTATAAAAATAAAGGAATTTATTAACAACAATAGATAAGTGTTTCACTGCTATATTCTACAATATCCATATAATTTTTTTTTTTGAGACAGAGTCTCAGTTTTTCGCCCTCAGTAGAGTGCTGTGGCATCACAGCTCACAGCAATCTCCAGCTCTTGGGCTTAGGCAATTCTCTTGCCTCAGCCTCCTGAGTAGCTGGGACCACAGGCACCCACCACAATGCCTGCTATTTTTTGTTGCAGTTTTGGTTGGGGCCGGGTTTGAACCCACCACCCTTGGTATATGGGGTCAGCACCCTACTCACTGAGCCACAGGCGCCACCCCATATAAAATTTTATTAAAAACCTTTTTTCTCAAGACTTTGGCCTTATCTAGCAGGAGATGTATGACTGAATTATCAGGTAAACAATTATAGGCATATACAACTACTCAACTACTATTAGTATAGTAGTTACTATATTATTGAAGACTAAACCTAAGAAAAGTCTTAGGCTTAATTCAGCCTTCCTATTTAAAATATTATTCAGTAACAAAGAAAGCAAATATAAACCTAAGTCAGTATTTTTCACTGAATAAAGGATTTCCAATGCTTACATTCTATATGACAACACTCTACTAATCAAAGATCCTGTGTTCAAAGATGCAAATTTTCACAAAACTAAGTGGCTTTATGATTTATTTGGGAATTTTTTCTGATTCACAGATAATTTCTTTCAAGCACTGAGGTTTGGTCTGAATGCTCTGCCTAGTTTCAAATCACAAAATGGAGGAAAAGCTCCACTTAAGCAATGGGGATGGACATAGGGTCTTCATGAATAACCCCACACATCACATTTTCTGCTTTAATGTGTTGATTCAGGTTACTGAAAGTCACAATTTTCAAAACATTTCAGCAGTGTCAGGCCAATTTGTCCCCCACTAGAGCAGAATTCAACAAAAAATGCTTACCTTTTATGGTTAAATTTTCAAGTCCACATTCAAACATTATCCAACCCCATTTTTCTTGGCTAGGACCTATGCGAGTTACATCTGGAACAGACTGCTGATCAGTTTCATCCACAAAAGTAAATTCATCCAACTCCTCAAGAGTAAATAAAACTTTGGACTTCTCAAAAGGAATAGCAGTGATAGCACACGTCCCAATGTCTATTATTAAAAGAGAGCAAAATGACCATTTTTAAAAACAAAAGTTTATACTGAAAGAAAACAATTTAAACACTTGGTACACTGGTTCTCTTAAAACGGTATCTTAGTACTCCGTCAAAAAGAAAGATAAAATAAACAAATGAACCAACTTTTAGAATAATGCTGCCAAGAGGGAGAAAAGAAGATTCCGTAATTACCAAATAATTGCTCCAATACAGTATGCATTTGTTTCTGAAAGACTATAGGATACTCTAAAAATATAAAGTTAAAAAGCTCATAAATAATTTGGCTGCACAGCAATTTTAAATACTTTCATCATTTTATAAAATAAACAACTATTTTAATTAATTACCCAGCCTTAGGAAAAACATTATTCTCTAGGAAAACAACTTTACTAAAAGATGCTTTATGCTATATTTTATATAACTATAATTTATCATAGATATTGTCATGATTCCATTGCTTACAGATATAACATGGAAATTAACATCCTGAGTGCTTGGAAGAAGTCTTATTTTATCTTAATTTTCATTTCTCTGATTACAGATAATAAATACAGAAAACCAAGAAAGTATATAAAAATTGTAAATTTACCACACAGAGATAACTTGTTTACGTTTGAAGTAAATTACCTTCTCAAGCACTTCAGAGATCATTTTGCAAACCTAGCCTTGGTTTTCATTTTCATGTTATAGTAAACCATGATGATTTCCTGAAGTCAGTACAATTTTTTCAAAGATATCATTTTAATAACTATATAATATTCCATCACATAGAAATACCATTCTTTGCACAGATGAATACAAGGTCTTTCTTGCTCATAAAGTAAATAATTCACCTACATTTTTTGTGATTTTCTTAATTAATTTTTTTATATTTGTCTAATCCCATGAATTCATTCTGATATAGGCACTGCATGAGGAATTTTTTAACCTCACCCACCCCACCCCCCTTTTTTTTTGAGACAGTCTCATTCTGTCACAAGTTAGAGGACAATGGTTGATAGTGTCATCATAGCTGACTACAGACCTCAACACCCAAGCTCAAGTGATTCTCCTGCCTCTGTTTCCCACAGTATTAGTATTATAAGCATGAGTACCTAGTCAAGGTGAGACTTAAACTTGAATTTTATTTAAAATTCTTATTTATGCAATATGCTCACATAGATGAAAGTATTAAAATTATGAAAAAGTATATCATGAAAAGTCTGTAACACCACATCCAGATACCTACTTCCCTTCCCCAAGTGGGCAAGAAATGTCATGGTACTAAGTATCTTTTGATATTAGGTTGTTTCAAAAGTTTTGTTCGTTTTAATGTCATGTGTTTTTGTAGCTCCGTATCTCAATAAATATTTATTCTACTGTGTCGTGGTATATACTGATCGATGGAGAATTTTGTACCCTATACATTGATGCTGTTCTTTTTTTCTACTTTTAATTTTTTTTATTCTTTTCAGCCTATTACTCTATGATGTCATTAAGCGATTTTCGGCCAATTTTTCTCTACGAATTCAAATTGAACCAAAGCGCTGCCGAAACAGCCCGAAAAATTAACCAGGCATTTGGCAATGATAGTGTTAATGAACGCACTGTTCGATGTTGGTTTGTGAAATTTCGTTCCGGAAATTTTAGCCTCGAAGATGAACCCCAAAGTGGTTGATCTAGAGTAATCCAGGACGAGGATTTGAGGACCCTGGTGGAGACTGACCCATCACAAACCGTGCGTGGGATGGCAGAAGAACTGGGTGTCAGCTCCCATGCGGTTTTCGATGGTTTAAAACATATCGGAAAGGTCAAAAAGCTCGAAAAGTGGGTGCCC
>CAUYPK010034198.1:0-19398 GCA_963574355.1 Loris lydekkerianus
GACAACAACCAAAGCAAATAGACAACCTACACAATGGGAAAGGATATTCACATATTTTTAATCAGACAAAAGCTTGATAACTAGGATCTATAAAGAACTCAAATTAATCCACATGAAAAAAGCCAACAATCCCATATATCACTGGGCAGTAGACATGAATAGAACCTTCCCTAAAGAAGACAAATGGCTAACAAACATATGAAAAAAATGCTCATTGCCCCTAATCATCAGAGAAATGCAAATCAAAATTACCCTGAGATATCATCTAACCCCAGTAAGAATGGCCCACATCACAAAGTCTCAAAGCTGCAGATACTGGCGTGGAGGGAAAGGAACACTTTCATAATGCCGGTGGGACTGCCATCTGATACAACCTTTTTGGAAGGAAATATGGAGAATCCTCAAAGAACTCAAATTAGACCTCCCATTTGATCCTGCAGTGCCATTACTAGGCATCTACCCAGAAGAAAAAACATCCTTTTATCATAAGGACATTTGCACTAGACTGTTTATCGCAGCTCAATTTACAATTACCAAAATGTGGAAACAGCCTAAATGCCCACCAACCCTGGAATGGATTAACAACCTGTGGTATATGTATACCACAGAGTACTATTCAGCCACTAAAAACGATGGAGACTTTACATCTTTTGTATTAACCTGGATGGAGATGGAACACATCCTTCTTAGTAAAGCACCACAAGAATGGAGAAGCAAGAATGCAGTGTACTCAATTCTAATATGAAGGCAGCAGATGAACTAATACAAGGTTGGGTAGGGGAATGAGCCATTGGGGAGAGGGGAGGAGAGAAGGGTATGGGAGGGTCACGGTGTGTGGCACACCTCTTGGCGGTGGGACACAATTATAAGGACTTTATCTAACAAATGAAATCAGTGGAACTTAATTCTTTGTACTCTCAATGAATCCCAAACAATAAAAAAAGAAACTTCAGCTGACCTAAAATATAGTGACAAAGGCATCCAACTTGTTCCCCCATCCACTTTTCTTCTGCTTGTTTTCAATTCAAGCTATTGTACTTGTACAAGTTATTGTGAACGCTCTGTGATTTTAATAAAAGGCACATTAGAGGTTTTCTATTTTGATTTGTAACTTGAATAGGAGTTTACATTTCTGGGGTATTTTTCATAATAACCTTTGTCATAAAGCAGCCTATGGAAATATTTTGCATGTTAACAAAAATATCACAAAATCATTTAGAGCAATGATATTGAAACAGAAGTATGAATCAGAATACATGGACCATTATCAAATCACCTATGTGCCTAGGCCTCATCCCTGGTATGCTAGATGCATTGCCCAGATCCTCCCTCAGAGAAGAGCCTGCTGCTCAGCTACTGGAAATGCAGCCAGCAGACAGCCTCTAGAAGTCATCCCTTTCAGGTCCTCCTCAGCTGCAAAGATATCTTTGGCCCTAGGTCACACTCCTCCAAGGACAGCAGGCATCCAGTGATTTTAAGGCATAAGTATAATGGTCATTGTAGTCCAACATAAGACACAAAAAGCATTACTTCAAACTTATCTTCTGTTTTGGCTTAGGTTTGTCTGACCTGTATTGCAGTTATACTTCTTTGTCCAATCCATTTCTTTGCCCATCCCTTCACAGGTATCAATCCTCAATAAACACCTTGCCCCGCAAACTCCATTTCAGTGTCTGATTCTGGAATTCCAATTTGAAACATCTGGAGAATCTTATTTCATAGGTCTGGGATGGGATGTACAAGCTTGTACATTTTGAAAAGACTCCCTTAGGTGATTGAGTTATGAACCCCTTTTAAGAAATATCTGATTTAGGATGTTTCATAAATCCCAAAGGTTGTGTACATATTATGAATATTATATAGCTTTAAGGCATAAATTCTGAGAGATTTCATACACAAAGATGTTTAGATTCTGAAACCATTGAAAATTCTTGATGTTATCCAGCTTGTAGAACTAGTAAGTAATATGAATTGTTGAATAAAGTAATTTTAGAGTTGAAAAGGTGCTTAGAAACCAACTATATTTATTTTGCAAAAGAAAAAACTGAATCCTCCTTAGAGAACAGTGGTAGCACCAGAGCCAAATGCTAGGCCTCTTTATTTTTACTCCATCATAGAAAATCTAAAAAGTTCACATTCAAATGTTAATTTTTAATTTTCTTTACTACTACTTCTTCTAATAAGTTCTACTAACTTTTCTAAAATCAACTAACTTGAGGTTCATCTCCTTGAATCTTTTTCTGCTCAGTATTAGAGATGCTAGTAAGTGTGAAATGGTGAATGATAGGTTTCTTCTAGTTACAGAAAAGAGGATCAACAATCAAAAAGAGGATTTGACATTTATAAACAGGCATAAGCCATACAAAGATCTGGGAGAAAAAGGTTCTAAACAGAGGAAACAGCTAATGCAAAGACTCTGAAGCAGTACTATGCTTGGTGTATTTGAGGAAGAATGAGAGGTTCATGTGTGATCTGATAATGGCAGAAAGAATAGCAGGCACTGTACTGTAGTTACTTGGGTACACCTCTTTCTCCCACAAGTAATTTGCAAGGTATTTGATAACCCCATAGTTTTCTGGATAGAGATTTCCAAATTCCAGTAATGGGAGACTAAGTTATTCTGACCAATCCTTCAGAGGAAATTAAAAACACTGAGTGAAAAAAAGTTTGTGAAAATATCTATTAAAAAGCAATAAAGAGCTCACAACAAAGTAAAATCAGGAGCCCAGAAAGTTGAGTACATGAGGAAGCTACTTTTACCCTGAGGGCATAGGATAATTCTCCAAAATACAAATATTTATTGATAGTCTCACAGGATTAGGGGCCTAGAAAACAAATCCCAAGGCCCACACAAGTCTATTAGAATGCTTTCCCTACCAAAAGCTCCAGGGAAGGGAACAGTGTTATTTTACCTGGAATTATGTCACCTTTGTGCTCCAGGAAAATTAAACATTAAACTTAGATTAATGTGGACCAAGACTTGTAGTAACTCCAGGCACCCGGTAAAAGCAAATGCAAGTTTTCTGTAGAGAAAAGTACTTTAATCCTATGACTTCAGTTATCCTTACAGATGATTCTCAGGTACAAAGACTGGCAAAGAGTAAAGAACAACCAGGCACAAAAGGAAAATAGAACACAGGAGCAACAACTAACAAAATCAATAGACAATAGAAATAGATTCATAATGAATTTATATATTGGAATTATAAAAATATTATAAACAAACCATACTTATTATGAAAATTTACAAAACATATATAAAACTATGTTTTTTCCATCTTTGTAGCCCCCCACAACAATTACCACAATATTTTCCATATAAAAGGCATTAAATGAACATTTGTGGATTTAAGTTAAAAAAATCAAGACTTTTTCATTATATCAACTACTATTTCCTATCACTCATTTTCTCCAACACTTTCGCTTATTCTTGGTGTCCCAGGCACTGTTTTCGGCACTGAAGATATAATAGTAAACAACATGCACACAGAGTCATCACTCTCAAAAACTCACATCTAGTGAGGAGGACATGTAAGTAAAGTAACAAATATGATGTGTTTAGTACTCACACAGGATTACAACAGGATCAGATAATTGAAAGACCCGTAAGACTTTCAGGGGCCTTCCAGGTACAGCTACCCAAGGTTTTTTTTATATATATAAGTTTAGATGCTACATCATATTAATTAATTAATTAATTAATCATTGTCTTTTTATTTCAAAATATTAAGGAGGCACAAATGTTTTGGTTACATTGATACCTTGTATAGTATTTAAGTCAAGGTTTTTAGTATGCTCATCACCAGAATAGTATTCATTGTACCTCATAAGTAAGTTTTCTTTTTCCCTCACCACCTTCCCACCTTCCACTGTTCTTGGTTTCCAATGTCCTTTACATCTCTTTGTACCTGTGTATGCCCATCATTTAGCTCCCACTTATTAGTGAGAATATGTGGTGTTTTTCCATTCCTCCGATACTTCACTTAGTATAATGGTCTCCAGTTCCATCTAAGTTGCTGAAAAAAATATTTCATTCTTTTTTATGGTTGAGTAGTACTGATATATATATATATATATATATATATATATACACACATATATAAAGTGGATAAAGAAAACTATTACACATTATTACACTATTACATTGTGTGTATGTATATACACACATGTACATATATATGTATATATACATAAATATACACATATACACATATACAAAAATACACATATACATACATATATATACAGTTTTCTTCATCCACTCGTGAATAGATGAGCACTTAGGTTGACCCCATATCTTTGAAATTGTGAAAAGTGCAGTCATAAACATTTGAGTGCAGGTGTCTTTTGAAGTAGATACCAAGTAGTGGGATTGCTAGATCAAATGGTAGGTCTACTTTTAGTTCTTTGAGGAAAGTCCATACTGTTTTCCACAGAAGTTGTACTAATTTGTAGTCCCACTCACACTGTACAACCATTCATTTCTCTCTGTATTCATGCTAGCATCTATTTTTTTTTTTTTTTTTTTTTTTTTACTTTTTACTAATGGTCATTCTGAAAGGGGCCATTATTCTGATGGAGGGTTAATTTGCATTTCCCTGATGATTAATGATGATGTGCATTTTTTTCATGTTTTTTGGCCATTTGTCTATCTTCTTTTGATAAAACTTTTCATGTCTTTTGCCCATTTTTTAATGAGATTGTTTATTTTTTTCTTCCTGATATTTTTGAGTTCTTTGTAGATTCTGAATATTAGCCCTTTGTCAGATGTACAGTTTTCAAATATATTCTCATTCTTCTATTTACTCTCTTTATTATTTCCTTTGTTCTGCAGAAGCTTTTTAATTTACTTAAGTCCCATTTACTTATTTTTCTTATTCATGAATTTGCCTTTGGAGTCTTACTCATAAATTATTTGCCTAGGCCAATATCTACACGAGTTTGCCCTACATTTTCTTCTAGAATTTTTATAGATTCATGCCTTACAGTGAAGTCTTAAATTAATTTTTTTTATATGGTGAGAGATAGAGGTCCTGTTTGATTCTCCTGCATATGGCTATCAAATTTTCCCAGCACAATTTAATGCAGATAATATTTTCAAACATTTACTATGTAAATTGAGATGGGAACACTGTAGGACCTCAATAAATGTTATTCCCTACCCTTCCAGGACTAGTTCAAGTCACGTTTCCTTTATGAAACCTTCTCATACCACCCTCATGATAACAACTTATTTTTTATTGCACTATACATTTAGCTAAATGGCTTTCTCATACATTACCTCTGAATTCTCCCAATAATCTTACAAGTTAAATTGACATTTTTCTACCCTATAGGTAATAACATTTTTTAAAGTTCAGATGCTACATTGCATTTATTTATTTTTCTTTTTTGAAAAAATTGTATTTATATAAAATATTTACACCTATTTATGGGATACATATGATACTTTGTTACATGTATAAATGTTTAATAATCAAATCAGGGTATTTAAGATATCCATCGCATCAAACATTTGTAATTTCTTTGTGATAAGACTATTTCAGATTTTCTCTTCTAGTTGTTTTGAAAGATATAATATGCTGTTGTTAACTATAGTCAACCTATTGTGCTATTGACCACAAGAGCTTATTCCTTCCATCTAACTACATGTTTGTACCCATTAATCAACCTCTCTTCATACTCCACACTCACTCTTCAAAGACCCCGATATCATTTTTCTTTCTACTACTAAGATCAATGTTTTTAGTTCCCAAATATGAGTAAGAACAAGTGATATTTGTTATTCTTTTCCTGACATTTCACTTAACATAATGACTTCCAGTTCCATTCATGCTACTGCACAGGAAAGGACCTCTTTTTTATGCTTGAGTAGTATTCCACTATGTATATATAACATACTTGCTTAATGCCTTCATCTGAAATGAACACTTAGTTTAATTCCATAGCTTGGATATTGTGAATAGTGCTACCATTAACATATAGTGCAAGTAACCCTTTTGCCTTTGGGTGAATACGCAAGAGTGAGATTGCCAGATTGTGAGGTAGTTCTATTTTTTTTTTTTTTTCTTTGAGACAGAGTCTCACTATGTCGCCCTTGGTAGAGTGTCGTGGCGTCACAGCTCACAGCAACCTCTTGGGTCAGTTTTCGTTTTAATTCTGGTTATGTACAGTAGTGTAGTTTTCATATGATTTGTTGTCTATAATCAGCATTAATGGTGGTTGTAGGGTCCTTAGTGGCTTTAGTCTAAAATTGTTAGTGGAGGCTTTGCTGGGGAAGGGGCACCAGTGGACTTGTCCTTGGGCTGCAGTGGTGGTAGCAGCAGGTGTAGTGTGCTGGTCCTTGGAACCCCTAGGCAGCATATGTGGGCACTGAAGGTAATAGTTCAATGCAGATTGATCACTGGATCTCTAGGTGGCTTCCTCAGATGTGGATAGTGGCAGCAGTAGGCTGAACAGGGAATTATCCTAGGGCATCTGGGTGACATATATAACAACAGTTACTGCAGTAGTAGTAACAGGCCAACCCTTGTGTCTCTAATCAGCACATATGGGCATCAGAGGTGTTGGTAGTAGACCAGACAAGCCAGTTCCCAGGCCTTAGGTGGTGCGTTCAGAGGGTTGCCAACAGCAGCAGTAGTGGTAGGCTTAGGATATCTGTCCATTGGCCCCCAAGAGGAGATCATAGATGCTGGCAGTGATGAATGGTGTGAGATGATCCCTAGGCCCTGGATGATGTATGTGGGCACTGGAAGACTTGATAGGTCAATTATAAGGCCTCCAGACTAGTGCATGAACACTATTCTGTGTTGGTGGATAGATTCTGTGCAGTGGTGAATGGTGCAGGTCAATCCTTAGGCCCCCAGATGGCATGCTCAGGTGCCAGTAGCAGGTAGATAAGGCCTATTGTTAGATCTCTTGGTGGTGTGCGTACATGTCAGTGATAGGAAGCAGAGAAGGTCAATTACCAGGTCCCCATATGATTCATACAGGCGCTGGTGGGTGTGGTGTCAGATAAATAAGGCCTTTTCTCAGGCCTCTCAATGGTGCAGAAAAGTGACAGCTATGGCAGGTGGGGAAGACTGATGCCCAGGTTCCCAGAGAGCACACTTGGGGACTAGCAATGGATAGGGCAGGACTGTCCTCAGGCCTTAGGGCAGCACCTGAGTAGTCCAATTCCCAGGCCCCCTGAAAGTATGTACAGGTATCAAGTGACCCTGCTTCTGGCAGGAGTTGGGTTGCTAACAGTGGCAATAGCCACAGGCAGGTGGCTCTCAGGATCTCAGGAACTCACATTTTGATTCCCTTTGTCCCAGGAACAGCCTCTCCAGTGTGCTATACTGTCTGTTGCCCAGCATGTGGGACACTGCGTGGGATAGAGTGCTAGGGACCCAATGTGCTGATGAGTATACCTAACATTGCAACATACAGCCCTCTGGGTAGACATAAAAGAGATGTCAGTTGGGCTCCTGGGATGGGGAAATTCGGGGTCTGTTGGGTCCCAGGAAAGGCTTCAGTCTGACAGAGGCTGTGTTCTCAAAATGGTACAGCCTCTTGGATCTCCAGTGGTATCTAGGACTCAGTGTGAACTCCTTCTACGAAATAATTCCGACATGTGGACTCTAGGCAGCTCCCAATGCTAGTCTCAGGGTCTACTAG
Organism: Loris lydekkerianus; assembly: GCA_963574355.1. Classification (NCBI taxonomy): domain Eukaryota; kingdom Metazoa; phylum Chordata; class Mammalia; order Primates; family Lorisidae; genus Loris; species Loris lydekkerianus. Next base: position 7,660 of record CAUYPK010034198.1, read on the forward strand.
GGCTGAGGGGCTTTTCCATGGCTTGTATTGTGGAGTTCACAGTTGGAATGTGGACCACTGCAGATTTCTTGTTTACCTTTTCCTCACACTAGGGAGTTTCTCTTGGCTCCAAGCCAATCTCTGCTCCTGTTTTCTCTTCTCCTCAACCCCAGAGTTTCCTTGTCACTTTCCTGCTGGATTCTAGTGGTCTCTATTGGATACTCTATTTGATATTTAATTATACACTTGATCACTTGCTATTTTGCTCCTTCTTGTGGAAGGAGGTGACTTTCAGATGCCTCTAGTCAACCATCTTTTCCAAGGTCATTCTTACTCACTCAAGGATGCACAAGATTGGTGCAGTGTATCTTTGTTTTGGAAGAGCTCCCTATAAGTTTCCTTCAGAGCCTTCCATGACTTTCTTATTATGTTACAGAGCCAGATTGCCTGTATATAATAGATGTAAGGTATCAATAAACTAGCCCTTGGTGCCATCGGGGAAAATTCAAACTTTAAACCTCATGTTATATTTCATTAGTTATCCCAAAGCCTTTAGTCAAGAGTCAGTGTCAGACATCCAGGTAACTCTGCATACAAGCAGAGGTATGCACCAATATAGTTGTAAATTAATTCTATCATAAACAGATACAAAGCTGGTATCCTAGAAAAAAATATTTCTTGAGCCAAGTCTCGAAAAAAAATAAGCACTTAGGGTGGTACCTGTGGCTCAGTGGGTAGGGCACAGGCTCCATATACTGAGAGTGGTGGGTTCGAACCCGGCCATGGCCAAACTGCAATAAAAAATAGCCAGGCATTGTGGCGGGCACCTGTAGTCCCAGCTACTCAGGAGGCTGAGGCAAGAAAATCTCCTAAGCCCAGGTTGCTGTGAGCTATGACACTACGGCACTCTACCAAGGGTGATAAAGTTAGACTCCGTCTCAAAAAAAAAAAGAAAAGAAAGAACAGAAAGAAAGAAAGAAAGAAAGAAAGAAAGAAAGAAAGAAAGAAAGAAAGAAAGAAAAAAAATAAGCATTTATATTTACTGTGAATTTAATAGTGCCAGACATTTACTTGATAGGTAATAAATATTCAATATATATATTTTTCTTTTTTTTATTAAATCATAGCTATGTACATTGATATGATCATGGGGCATCATACACTAGTTTCACAGACTATATTCAATATATTTAATTTCTATATGAAGAAAGAAAAATAACTTTTGACTAAATTCTCTGGCAGCTTACATTTTTCCCCTTAGAATATGTATCACCTATAAAGACTTTTATCAACATTTAAAAGTTTAATGTCTTACTATTTTTGGATTGGGTTCATTTTAGATCTGAAAAGCCAGATTCATTTTTATAATTATAATTATAAAAGCTACCTTTTTTTAGGTCCTCTTACATGTTAGGTGCTTTAAATTTATTATCTTCTTTAATTTCAGCAACCACCATGTAAGTTATCTACGTCATCTCTGATTTACAGGTAAGGAAACAGACCCAGAGAGGCTACTCAAGTTGTCTGAAGTCATAGAATCAAGCGGGAGAAGTAAGTGCCAAATCCAGATCAACCTAACTTCACAGCCAGTACTCCACAACTATGACACTGTCATGCCCCCAGGCATATCCCTTTAGCACTTACCAACTATTCCATGCACACCAATAGAATTCTACTGCAATCACCCATGATTCTTCACCTGCATGGGCAGGCCAGGAATGCCCGGGGTTTAATGTCACAGCTCTCTGTCCACAGCCATTGAGAGATGAAAACACAGACCAGATACCTCTAATTCCTTACTCCTCGGGTAGGAAAATTCTGATGTGTGTTCCAGAGGTTTCCAACAAGACTCACACTCCCTCCCTCCTACTGTATACTTTCCAGGATCACCTTCCCAATAAATCACTTGCATTTAAATCCTTCCCTGGGAGCACATTTCTGTTGTAACCCAGCCTAAGATTATACCACATTCCTTCACCTCCCCTTTCAGCCTTTGTTCAGAAGTAATCTGAAAGGTCACCTGTTCAATCTCCCATCCACTGTAGTTTTCCACATCATTGACAGACAACTATCATGCTCAGCTTATCCAATTCCAGGAAGATAGTGCTGAGTATTAGCATAACAACCTCTATCAACTGAGGACAGTGCTAGGTATGAGGTAGTTCTTACTTGTATTGGATAGAGCTACTCTTTTGTGAAACTTCATTGTAGCTCAGTCCTCTAGAGCTACTGTAAGGCTATGTCCTTTTCCACTTTTGCATGTCTGAGGATAGATATTGCAGTATTTTCAATGTTTAGTTGTGTTTCAATATTTAAATATTTGAGCATATGATTTAAGAGGGTACCAAAAACTATGAACATGACTTCTGAGAGTTATCTGATTTAGTTCCCTTTCTTGAAGCAAGGATAGATCTAATCATCAAAGACAGATGGTAAAACTATGTAAATCTGCACTGAATGTAATTTTTTGCACTTTTTTCCCCTGGCCTCCACCCAGATTTATATTATGTCCCCCACAACTCTATTTCCTAATTATAAGGTAGAAAATGAAGGCTAATTGGAACTCATCTATGGCACAGCAATTTTCAGTAAAATATTAAAATTCATCTTATGGAATTTTTAATTTTAGAGTTTGGCAATGATGAAAAGCACCCAGATTCTGGGGCTGGGAGAAGAAATGTGATTGCTGTCTAAATCCATCATCATTCTAAGAGTAGAAAATGTGTCTTTTTCCTTTGAAAAAAAAGTTCAAATTTGAAGAATTCAAAATTAACATAAAACTGTTTCTTTCATAAGTGGGGACATTATCAGATTTCACAAAAATGAACCACTCTCCATCATTATGTACAAATTTACATCATTATGTAAATACCATCTATCCATCTTTAAACGTTTTGCAAAGAATTCAAGAATTCATCTTTTATTCATCTTATGGCTGTGTACTGGGCATTTTGTGCCATGTCCAAGATAGTCATTTTGGAAAGGGAAATCTTAAGAATTTATATGTTTCGCTATTTGCTTTCCTGGGTTTCTGTTAAAGTCCTGTAAAATTGCTGGACTTATTTCATGTAACAGCGAAGTGTGCTTAGCATTACCTTTTCCCAAGTGTGTGTCTTTTAGACTTATTCTAACATCCTTTTTCTATTTAAAAATAGATAAACTTTTGGCTTTTAAGTAAGCTCAACCCTTGTAGGAATTGTGAGGAATGGAATGAGATTTGCCCATTCTTTCTTGGTTATGATGCCCCTTGTCTCCATCATGGTAGATCAGGCAAGTTCTTACTCTTTCCCTACTCACCTGTTCTTACTATATCATCTTGTGTGAATAATTTGCACCTAAGATGTACTATAGTTTAAAAAAAAAAAGAAATCTCTTTCCTTGATGTAAATTGAAAAGTCTTGTGCAATGCCAAACACATTTTAAAAATTAGCCCAAGAATATCCATGATATTTGGAGACAGAGTGATCTTCCTACTGTCCTTGAAATCACCTATGATTATTCAGCCACCAACACAAAAGTTAGGACCTGTTTAGAAATTTCTGGAATTTCTATGAGAATGAAGTTGTTCATATACTCTAAGAATGTTCCCAAGACCAGGACTGATCTAATCACACTAGAATCATGAGGTTGTTAACAAAATCCAAATCCCTAGAATGAACCCCTAAGAGATTCTAATTTTGTTGGTCTGGAAATTGGGGTCCAAAAAGGAAGAAAGAGAGGAAGCAAGGGATGGAGGAGAGAAAGGAGAAAAGGGAGAGAAATTGAACTAATTATGATAAACTCCAGACCCCTTTTTTAGTAATAAAGTATGGGTCAAGCTTATGAAATTTCCTCCTCCAAAACCTGGTCTGAAAGTTTGTTCATATACAAACCTGTATATAAAAAGCATTCCTACTTGGATGAAGGAATGGGGTAATGATAATCATTCTGCTTGCTTTTTCCCAAGTCAGTTATTACAAGTCCAGTGGTTTCATATTTAAAACCCAGAATTCATAAAATTGACATAACATATAATTAAAACCCTGAAAATAGGTTTTAATCTTCATTCTCTGCCAAATAGATATTTGTTGAGGTTTCTCTGGAAACTTTTATCAGATGTATTAGCACTTCCCAGATGTTCTTGGAAATAGAGCTTTGTAAAAATTTTGTTAATGGAGATCAAGGAAATATTTTGCCCTGACAGGGCTGAGGTTTTAGGCCTTGTGGTTTTAGTCCCCCTACTCTCCACAGTTTATGCCAGCCCAGCCTGGATAGTCCCATCCAGGTGTACAGAAAGATATTCAAGTAGAATCTTCCAGTTAGAGACCTGTTCCAATCAAAGGCCTACTTGCATTAGTGAAGCATAGTGTCTTGTCTCTGACCCCACAGAGAATGTTCCCCTGTACAAATCATTAAAATGTTTTTATATTCACAAATGTACTCTGTAAGTAAGCTTCATCGTTACCTCCTCCTCTCCACCCTACTCTTCCCTTGGTACTTTCCTCTTCATACTTCTTTTTCTCTTTGCTCACTTGTGACTCTGCTGTGTCTTATTTCCTGACATTCTCACAGCTTAATGTTGTGTACTTATTCTTCATAGCCCTCCTATACTTTACCCCCACAAATAAATCTTACATTTCCATAACTCACTGTTTTTCCCTGGCCTTCTAGACTCTCTAAAAGGAAACACTCTCCTAACTGGGTGTCTAGCTGTTCTCTAATCTTCAGTTTTCCCTGTGAACATCTCCATAGGAGTCTGTTATAGCAATTTTATTCTGTGTAATTTAAACATACTACATTTTCTTAGAAAAAGCTCAAAAATCCATTATTCTACTTTGTTTCCTTTTTTTTCCCCACCCCTTTCATTAAATCAAAAAGCATTTTAGAGCTTCTTTTCATTTTCTAATATTCCAAACACAAGGGGAAAATGCAGTGAGTTTTTTTTCCTTTTGGTGAAAAGAACCCAAGCTGATAGCATTAGAGATTCAGTCCAATTTAAGTTTCTATTGAAAGTACAGTGTAGGCTTGTGGTGTTCTATAAATAACAGCCACATTTCCCAAAGCTGTCCATGGTTTATACAGAAGACCCCAATTAAACTCAAAACAGCTGAAGGAATAAACCTGTCAAGAATGTATTTATAGTGTAACAGGCAGGTTAGACTATGAAATGAGTCAAATTCTAATTTCCGTAAAGTCTTTCAGTGCCCATGTTTGGTGAGATCAAGTCCTAAACAATAAACCCGTTTGATTTTACACTTTCATACAAGCAAGGTTTTTTTTTTTTTTTAATTTTGAAAGGGCCTAGTCTCATTCTTTTATGCAATCACACATTTAGGGTTAGTAAATGGAAATAAAATCTCATCTCTCTAGCCCTGTAATAATTTCTGTCACCTCTTCTCCTTTGATGTCTAATTCCTAGACCTCCAACTCCCTATGCCAACCTTTGTTTCTGTATTTCAAAGTATTATATTAGGGTCTGGGGCAAACACAGCATGTGGCATTTCCAGTACCTGGTATGTCTCTGTTAGAGCATGGGAATGAATGTGGACGATGATGACAGTGCTGAACACACAGAAACTCTTAACTTTCATGAGCAGGTTTATATTCCAGTTTACTAAAAGTAGCGGTAAAAGTAATAGAGAAGAAACATGATGGCCATGCCCAGCTGACCTATCAATAAAATAATATACCTACTGCCAAACTGTGCCTTAATAGGCTAAGGTGTATTTAATGAAAGTCCTGATTTGAAGTATTTATTTCCAAACAAGCCTGGTTCTGATAAAACTGTCTTTGTCTCTAATTCTGATGTAAGGAGTTAAATTCTTATGAATCTCAGCAGGGATTGGATAAGAAAAGTTTCTCTGGGGCAGCGCCTGTGGCTCAGTGAGTAGGGCACCGGCCCCATATGCCGAGGGTGGTGGGTCCAAATCCAGCCCCAGCCAAACTGCAACAAAAAAATAGCCAGGTGTTGTGGCGGGCGCCTGTAGTCCCAGCTACTCGGGAGGCTGAGGCAAGAGAATCACTTAAGCCCAGGAGCTTGAGGTTGCTGTGAGCTGTGAGGCCACAGCACTCTACCAAGGGCCATAAAGTGAGACTCTGTCTCTACAAAAAAAAAAAGAGAAAAGTTTCTCTGAATGATGTCCTAAACAATACAGTGCCAGAGTTATTCTTAGATTTCTGAGCGTGAGTCTTAGCTTTAATATTATTTACACAAAAAAGTTTCTGTTTCCCTTTCAACACAATCATTTCTTTCTTCATTTGCTTCCCCAAATATTATTTGTAATAAAAAGCTGGAAATATTAAAATCAGATAGTTTTAGTTCCTATGTGTCCGAGCACTATGCCTTCCAAGCTGCCCTTATTTTCAGCCATCTTTTAAACTAATACTATTCTTTCAGTAAAACATGGTAGAAAACGCTCTAAATTTGGTCTTGGATTTTTTTAAAAGCAGATTTTCCAAGAGGACCTCAGAAGCAGCACTACCAATTCTTCCTACGTCTTAGTATTTGCATTCAGTGTTCTGAAAAAAAAAATGTCCATTTTTCCAATTAGTTCACACTCATTTGGACACACACATAATAGGGAGAAAGACATCTTCTAATCCACTAGAACTGAAGGACAAAAAATATGAAAATGCAATATGGAGCTGTAGATATTTTGGAATTCACTGTGTAAGTATTCATCATAATAGGTTTTCCCAACATATTTAGTAGGTGAATAGCACAGTCAGTGACACCCAGCCCTCTAAGTGCATTTATATCATTTATTTAATTTATTTCATCTGACTATATTTATTCCTCTTATTTTGTTTTCCTTAGACTACTGAGTCTTCTGGATTCAAGCTTCCAATAAGCATTAATCTTTCATCCATCTAAGAATCTTACTAGATACTGGGATTATATCCCGACCTTCAGCTCCCCCTTGAAACACGCATTACCTTTATTGCTGTTTAAAAATTTGAAATATTTCTGATATGCACATTTAGCCTGAGGTAGATGAATGCAGTTCTATAGAATGAAACAACAGGGTATGACAATTATGTGAAAAAAATAAAGTAATTTGAAATTAGCTTTCCTAGGGGTGTATCAACCTTTCACTTATATCTGTTAAACATTCCAACACAAAACAGAGTACACTGCTGATATAATCTATGGACTGTTTTATTCTTTAATGAACAAAAACTAAAACTAAAGGAGAGAGATTATCCCACGGGTGATACTTGAGAGCACAGTTAACATTTCAATTTCTTTCTGACAAGTTGCCTATATATTGGGTACGTGTTTTTTATATTCATTAATTTATTCAGAATTTTATTAGGCCCAAATCTGAGCCAGGTACTGTGCTGAGTAGTGAGGAATACAGGAAAGACAACCTTTCACTCAAGTAGCATTTAAGCTAGTGGGTAGAAAGAAAAGAAAATAATTATAATACCACATGTTGTTGTAGGTTATGAACAAGTTAAGGACCAAGTGTCACTTTAGGTGATGAGGAAAGAGCTCCCTCAAAATGGAGGGGAAAACAGTAAGGCAGGTACACAAAGGAATAGATGGTATTCCTGGCAAAAGGAACAGTATATGCAAAGGTATAGGTACTGGAAGATAATTGTGTGTATGAGAATTGCAAACATTTAGAAAGGTTTCCATCCTCCAAGATGCTAAAGATTGCAATAGGTATAATTGCCTCAGACTTTCTAAACAACTTGTTTGTGATGTGGACCAGTGCTAGAATAAAAAAAAAAAAAAATGAGTAAGCATTCTACTATCTGCATATATGGATCACTTTATGCACTTGACTATTCTATAGTGGTACTTCTTTGTGAATGGATGTGCTAAGAATAGACAAGAACATTATTTATCTGATAAACCAGTTTCAAATTATCAATGTGGAGGAGAAATTATATATTCATTAGAAAAATTATTCAAATAAGACCATTGTCTTAGAGAAGTCGCTCTCAAACTTCAGAGTGCCCCAGAATCATCTGGAGGCCTTGTTAAAATACAGATTGCAGGGCTCCATTCCCAGAGTTTCTGATTCATCAGGTAATGAGGTGGGAGTTGAGAATTTTGCTCCCTACTAAATTTCCAGACAATGCTGATGTTGCTGGTCTTGAACCACACTTGGACAAACACTTGATCTACAAACTTTTTTGAAGACACTGCAGTTACAGGACTGAAAATATTAAGTCACATGAACTCTTATGTGTTAACCATAAATCAAAGTTTAACACTCCCAAAATGAAAGATTGCACTCAAGATGTTTTCTAACTGAAGCCTAAGGACCTTAATACTCTGGCCTATTTTAGTCTTTTCAAGGTCCCTACTTCCTTAGTTTTGTTCTCTGGGCATCAAAAAGTAATGTAATTTAAATAATGTATTCCAATGCTAAAAGCCTTCTTTTTGACAAACATACTTTCTCCTGTACTCTGGTGCTTTTTGAAATGTTGTGTTACGTAAGAAACAAATTACTCCCAAATTTAAGCACATGTCAACAGATATTACCCTTGTGAAAGCTACTTATGAAAGTGTAGAGAGTGATCTTTAATGTTTTCTCTTTTTGTGAAAGGGAAATCAGACAAAATAAATATAAGAGAGTCCAGATACTTGCAATTGAATTTAAATAATGAAATAAAATGTCAATATCTCCAGGAGACATTTGTCCTTTTAAAAAAGGCTCTCTTTGTTTCCTAAAACATATATGGCACTTTAGATAAATGAGCTTTTACTAACATATCCACTGAACACATTCACACAAATATTCAAGCAAACCAAGCCTCAGAGTAGTAGCTTCAGGGTTTTTTAAATACCAAAATGGCTATGACTAAACAAAACATAAGCAGTGAAGCTTCATTTTCACCCAGAAGAGTCTGCTCCCCACCTGCCTTGTTATGAAACCCTGCTGGCTGAGGGAGCCTCTGGTACAATGAATCCACAGTTATTTTAAGTATCAGTGTAGGAGGGATGGGGGATGGAATGGACACAAGGTTGATAAATTCCCTTTCCCTACTTCTGGAGAAGAGTAACTTTGGGTAGGATGCTGCCTTATTTACTTAGTGAAAAGTATTTGTGGAATACATTGGATTTGGCCTATGGCTACTGGGAGAGAGAGAAAATGAAGTTGAAAATATTTCTATTTGTTCATAATTTTGAAGAAAAACCACACAGCAAGTAATAGGATATATTAAAAGTAGTTTTAATGAATATAGGACCATTCATTCATCTCTTTCCTGTTTCAGTGCTCTTGACAAATTAAGCTGAAATATCTGCATAGCTGATATCATCCATGTGAAATTGGGGCTTTAGAGGCCAGATTGAGGGCAGCCTAAGCTAAGCCAGGTTAGAAGCAACAGATTTCATTCTGGGCAACATTTTCTTTTTACCCAGAAAACACAATACATACTATTTGCAGATCTCTTGATGAAGCGATTTCTCCTAGGAAACTTGTTCATGTCAGAACTTTCCTGTATCTAGCCATTTGCACTGAGACTCCCTTCTTCCTCATTGTTCAGTACACCAGAAGACCGGTACTGCTTTCTCAAGCCCCTTTCAGAACATTAGATGAGAGAGAGCAGGAAAAAAATGAAAATAAGTGAAATAGGGGGCAGAAACAAGATGGCTGACTGAAGCCAGCTTTCCACAGAGGCTCCCGTCCAGCAGGAAAGTTAAAGGACAGAAATTTAGCAAGTACCCCAGTGGATTAGAGCTGCACCAAGAGAGAAGGTTGAAGAATGCACATCAACATCCCACTGAGGCAAGCTGTGACCCCAAGGATACAAACAAAAGGTACAAAATCCATCACCACACGAACGGGAGTCCCCTCCCCCATGAGAATGGCTCGGAGTGACCCACAAACAAGCAGAGTTCAAAGATCCTCCCACTACACTCCATGGGAGAGACCCTCTAAAAACTGGACCTACCTCCACTACTAGGGTGCCACGGCATTCTCTTGCCAGGCATAAAACTGTATAAAACTGTATATATTCTCTACCTACAATTCTGAGCTCCCAACACTTCCCTACACTCTCACTCTGAGGTCTGGAGGCCTGTCCCTCAGGAGTCTAGATCTAGATTTCTCGAGGGGTTTGGACAGGGCCTAGACTGCAGCTAGTCAGTGATGATTCTGTGGCATGGAAGTGAGGAGAGGACGGTCGGCTTAGAGGGAACCACACAGGAGCGGTGGTGCCCCGAGGCACAGAGCAGCAGCCGTTTTTGGCAACAATAGGGCTCACTTCCAGATATTCTGAAGCCAAATCCCCTGTCTCCCTGGGAAACCAGAGGAGGCCAGGCATATTCCCAGATGGCAACCACGGTGGAACAGATCTGGGACAGAAACGCAGGCCCAGTGAGTAAAGGGTTTGACTCAGGTGGTCCCAGCCTTGGTGGAGCTGGGGACTAGAAAACACACGCTCAAAGCCGGGAAATTCCCAGGGCGGGGCTGACCCAAAGGACAGTTTTACTGAGCCTAAGACACACCCAGCCTTCAGGGGATCGTCAGCCTATAGACAAAGGAAGACAGGAGGCTAGAACTGACAGCTAACCGAATACAAACCTGCAGGAGCAAAGATAGGGCCTGAGGCGCAAGCTCTGGGAACTCAAACAGCTCCTCTTCTGCAGGGGAATTTAGCAAGGACAGAAACAAATTCCCGCAAAGTTGTTGTGTTCTGTTCAGTCAGTAACATCAATCAGGGGTGGGGCTAGAACTGAGTGAACACCCCCAGCCTCCATCACCTCCCCCGGTTGGATAGAGGCAGAGCGCAGCAGCCTGGCTGAGCATATATAGATTTCCTTGTGATTCAGGCAGGTGCAAACACCTGGAATATCTGTTCACTAGAGGCAACTGGGTCACAGCCCTGCAGGGCTATCAGTGACTGGGTTTGACAGAGGTGTGAGGTAGGGAAGGAGGCATCAACCTTCCCAGACTAATTTATTTGCTGGGTGGGTCCTCCTAACTTCACAGAGCTCAGGAGCAAGTCATATCTGAGTTGTCACCAGACCCCTGCGTTCCAGTAGCCAGAGACATTTTAAACTCTCCTACCTGAGATAGGTGCCGACTGAGGCAATTGATTTGGACATTTTGAAATGAGCCAATCGCCTGAGGACTATTCAAGTGGTGCCCGGGGTGTGTTGTTGTAGGAAGGTTTGATTTTCCTTTTCCAATTGTTGCCTGTGGGGGGCAGGTGACTTAATTGCTGGTATTTCTCCACAGCTGAGACTTCAACCCACAGTAACTGTTTCACTAGGGTAAGATAGAGACCAGGTGAAAACAAGACAGAAACACTTAGCCCCATCACACAAACAGGTCCCCAGTTTATCAGGCCATAGCACTGTATGGGTCCTTGACAAAGCTCCAGGGGAAAAATCAAACAGTGAAAAATAATCATGGGGCAGAATCAATAGAAAAACTCGGGTAACATGAATAACCAGAATAGATCAACACCCCCCTCAAGGAAAGATATGGAAGATGTAACTGAAGATACCATTCATAAACAGCTGGATGAGATGTCAGAAATTGAATTCAGAATTTGGATTGCAAACAAGATTAATAGAATGGAGGAAAAATTGAAATTAGGAATTCAAGGAGCAATTCAAAAGTCAGAATTAGAAATTTGAGGAGAAATTCAAAAGTTGTCTCAAAAATTTAACGAATTTAAAGACAAAACCACGAAAGATTTTGATGCACTGAAGCAAGAATTTGCAGCCCTCAAAGATCTGAAAAATACAGTAGAATCCCTCAGTAAAAGAGTGGAGCAAGCAGAAGAAAGGATTTCTGACATTGAAGACAAAGC
>CAUYPK010034199.1:0-20432 GCA_963574355.1 Loris lydekkerianus
AAAAATGTACAAATCATTCATCCATACCTGTGCATGAGCTGTATTATTCACAGCAACAGAGCTCAGTTAAATGCAACTGCAAGTAGGTTACTGTAGGATGTTTAAGATAAAATTTCTTCTAGTCAGTTTTTCTCTTAATATAAGTGCCTGTTTGACTTGTTACTATTGTTAAATAAAGTTTGTATGTTGCATTTACCACTGTTTGAAGTTGAAGTTACTGAAGTCTGTTTTCTTATAATTTGTGACTGTTAAGATTGTTCAATTTCAGTTTTATAATTTTAGCTCTGAGGAAATAAATAAAATGTTGAATGAATTTATAATAGCTTGGCGTGATGGAGGTACCATTTAATTAACTTAGGAAGAAACTAAGAACCAAGGATATATTTAAATTGGAACCAAAGTAGATTTTACTGCTTTATTAATTCATAAGAAATTACCTAACAATTAAAACAGAGAAAGCCCACCCTAATATTAATACTATGTGGGCTACTTCCACTTATCTAAGAACTCCTACTGAATTGCACTGGTCTTGAGAGAAAACCTTTAACCCTTTTCTCCATTTCTTAAACGGGGATAGTGTTTTTCCTATAGCATTTTAAATTGAAAAGTACTATAAAATATTTTCATATGCCATTTTGCATCTGTTTAGATCACCCAATTAGCTGCTAGGAAAATGTTAAGTTAAATGCAGACACAGGCTACAACTAGAAAAACATCTGCTATACTAAACATTCTAAATGAGCAGCCAGTAAACATAATAGCCTTCTGTTTAGAAAGCCTGTCCTTAAACATAAGGAGCACAATAAATATTGATGGTGGTTATGAGCAGCAGCCTAGCATCTACTCCCAATCCCCACTGTCATCACCACAGGACACATCTGGAGAGGTCCCCAGTAATGATCCAAGACAAAAATGACTAAAATTAAGTAAACTTTATCACATTCTTAGAGTAAACCCTATCAATAGTGCTGAGAAGAAGTGACAGCCATTCCTTAAACCTCCAGCAGATTCTTGGGAAGTCCTAGACTTCTGGTGCTAGAGGTTGGGTGTATTAGTAAACATGTGGGACCCACAAAGACTGAAATGTGGGGAAGAACTGGAGCTGATGCCTGTATTTCCTGCATATGATAAATACCTACTAGGATTACTCAGTCTGCATGGAACAGAAGATAACTTTGCCTCAACCTGATTAACCCCACATGGGTTAAACAGCGTATATTACTCAGAAACATTTTCTGTTCCTCAAATCTCCTTGCACCTTTAAGCTTCTGAGCCAAAGCCATGTTCATCTATTGAGATCCACTGTGTGGTGTTCCAGGTACCTATTGGTTAGCCTCCTATCCTTGCTGTACCTTAAGACATTTCTCGGTATTTGGCAAATTCTTCCCTCGTGTAGAGCATTTCCCCACCCATGAAAATAATACTCTTAGGTTTAACCAGGGATATGTTTAAATTAGAGCCAAAGTAGATTTTAGCCCTTTAATTCCTGGAACATGTTTAATGTCCTAGCACATGTTTGATTTTGGAAAGAAACAGTAATTTGAAATTAATTCCTTTCAGTGATTAATTATAAATAATTCTTAAGTTTCTGGGAATTGAGGACACCAATAGTCTTGTAGGTGGTCTAGATCTGTAGGACTTCGAGGGTGTGCAACATCCCTAAATGTCACCTTAAGAAATCATAGGGAAATAAAGTCCTGGGATGGGTCAGGTAGCACTTTCTAAACAGTCCCTTCAGTGAGTGGCCTTTCCAGGCCCCCTTGTCCAAGGAACCTTCCTATCTAATACCAGGTCCGGAGGGTACGAATAAACCACGTCCTCAGTTTGTAGCAGCTACTCCCTCTACAGAATTTATGTCGGATAGCCTCGCATCTCCGGCAGCCGAGACGTTCCATAACCTGCGCTGAGGTCCCAACCCAGACGACTCAGGGTCGTTTCCCCTGTAACCACGTGCGGCTTTCGATAACCAGGGCCGATGCGGCCGGAAGGAGGGACAGGCCCCGTCGCGTTTCTATGACGCACTTCCTAGCGTCCTCTGCGAGGGCGGAAACGCCGCTTCGTCTGTCCGGTCAGCCGGCGGGCGGGCTGGCTGCTGGCCTCTCCCGGCGCGGCCTCCTCTGAGCCGCCCGCTATGGCGTCGGAGGGGCCGCGGGAGCCCAAAGGCGAGGTAAGGGCCGCCAGGGCCGGCAGGCGCTCCTTCGGTGGGCTCAGCCTGTCGGCCCGGCTCGCCCGGGGTCTCGGTTGTGCGTTGACGGAGCTGGCGGCGGTCTTGGGCTGGAGGCGAGGGAGCGCGGATGGGCGGCCGCGATCCCCGCGCTCCGCCCCGGGCCCGCCTGAGGGCGGTGATCTGGGCCCGCAGACCCCGCCCATGGATAGCCCCGTGTCTAGGGTGTGGTGCCACCGAAGCCACTGACGGTTGTCCTGCCCCAGCACGCCCGACAGTCAGGGCTGGTTACCTCTGCCCAGGTGGCCGCGCTCTCGGGAAGGAGAAGCTTGTTCAAAGCATCCTGAGTTTCCTTAAATGTTGTCTCCGTGCTACATACTCAACATGACCACTAGGTGGAGCCCTGGCAGTCGCATCCCTTAGTTTTAGACTAGTAGTTAAAAACCTTGGTTATAAAATTCAGTGAAAGCAGATCTCTTACTACGTACCTTAAAAAGGAAAAAAATGAAATCCAAAGGCTTATAGCGATATGATTTCTTAGGAAAGTAAGATTTTGGTTTTTTCAATGAAACAAGACGGTAATTCATGAGTAAAAAGCAAATGTTTTTGTGCAGCGTTTTTTGAGAAAATTAATGGAAATAAACTTACGCAGTGTGTTTTGGGTGCTTGCTATAAACACTCCAAGTCTGTATTTGACCGCCCTAATTCTACAGTTCTTAGTTATCCCTAACTAAAGCTGAGAGAGGTAAAATAACCTTATTTTAAATTTAAACTTGTGAAAATGGCAGTTGTGGCCCTTAACTATATAATGTAGGTTGAATTTTGTTTTCACTTTAGTCAGTTCTTATTTTTCACTGTTAATATTTGGATGACTGGTTTTCTTAACAATCATTTGGGAGAAATTGTTAGCAACCAAAATTCTTGTTTTTACTAGGCAGAAGTTTTTATACAACATTGGAGTAGCATTTCTGGGGCTGTTAGACTGAAACATCTGTCTTTGGGTTGTTTACTTTTGGTTGAGCTCTGAATGTAGCCAAACCCTCATTTTTCCCACCAGGGCATCAAGTTATCAGCAGATGTCAAACCATTTGTCCCCAAATTTTCTGGGCTAAATGTGGCATGGTCAGAGTCTTCAGAAGCATGCGTCTTTCCTAGCTGTGCAGCCACATACTATCCTTTTGTTCAGGAACGACCAGTGACAGGGTATGTATGTTTATAAACATCTTACCTTACCAGGGGGCTTATTTCTTGCATTTAATATCGATTAGCTTTCAGACATGTTAGCACAGTGAAGTTCTGCAGATGGCAAGAAAATGCTTTTCATCCAAGAATGATGTGAGCCAGTAGTACCACAGCTTAAGTGTATCCTGTGCCAGAAACCCTAACTTTTTAACTCCCCCTTTTTTCCTCCACACTCATTATGTTATTCTGGGCAAAGAAAGGGGAGAAAGACTACACTATTTATTAGTAGGGAATGCAGATTCAGGGTTCATTGTTCATACAGTTTAAAAGTACCTCATGCTGTTGCTCAAGCAGCTAAGGTGCCAGCCACATACACTTGAGCTGGCCGGTTCAATTCCACCCCGGGGCCGCCCAAACAACAATGATGGCTGCAACCAAAAAATAGCTGGGCGTTGTGGCAGATGCCTGTAATCCCAGCTACTTGGGAGGCAGAGGCAGGAGAATCGCTTGAGCCCAGGAGTTGGAGGTTGCTGTGAGCTGTGATGCCACAGCACTCTACCCAGGGGGACAGCTTGAGGCTCTGTCTCAAAAAAAAGTACATCATGTATCTAAAGAGAGATGAAATGGCAAGTGGGGGGTAGAGGAAAATGGCAAAGAACCAAATAAACATACTCATTCGTAAGATTAAACATTTTAATCTTGTTCTGGGAAGGAGTGGGGACTAACAACCTGGTTGGAAATTGCTGGGTTTTGCTTTTGGCCATTTTGCTGGAGATTTCTATGGAGATGGAGTTTACAGACTTGGGGTTTAAATTCTTTGAAATTTGAGTTGAAGGAAGGTTTAAATTTTTCTTTAAATTTTTTTTTTTTCCTGCTCAAGATTCATTCTTTAGGTATGTACAAAATGGCTTTCACTTTTAGCTGAATTTAGAAAAACAAGTGTTAATCGACACAATTGTGTAGATTTATTTGTAGATTAGTTTTAAGGACTGCATCAGTTTTAGTTCTTACATAAGAATCTTTGTGCTGTATGCTCCTTGGATATGGTTCAAACTTACTTCCTTTTTGAATGTGTGCCTGGCAATGTGTGATTAAAAATAGTTTGTAGGCAATGCCCGTAGCTCAATGGGTAGGGCAGTGGCCACATACACTGAGGTTGGTGGGCAATGACAACTGCACAACAAAAATAACGGGGTGTTGTGGAGGGCACCTGTAGTCCCAGCTACTTGGGAGGCTGAGGTAAGAAAATCGCTTAAGCCAAATAGTTTGAGGTTGCTGTGAGTTTTAATGCCACGGCACACTACCCAGGGCAATGGCTTGAGACTCAGTCTCAAAAAAAAAAAAAAAAAAAAAATAGTTTGTATTGCCTTATTGCCTATAAATTCTAGAATTATATTTGTAAAGATGAAAGTTGGAATGAATAAGAAAATTAATTGAGATATCTGGTGTATTTATGCGATACTAAAAGTTGTAGTTTTTGACAGTAGTTACAATCCTACCTTTATGTTTTAGCATTTGGTATTTGATAAAAATTTCCAATTTTTCCATTATAATCTTATCCTTTTCAAAAGGGAGGTTAGTATGGGCTTCATTTGAGTTGTTACCTAGCTTGAGTGTCTCCCATTAAGAAATGCAAAAATAAAAATAAAAAGAAAAAGAAAAAGAAAAAGAAAAAAAAAGAAATGCAAAAATATATCTTGCTCACTGAGAAGAACTCAAAACCATCCGCTCGGTGGTTACTCAGAAAAATGGTAGAAAACATTCACATGGCTAAAGCAGCATTTTGATAGTAAAATGAGTGGACACTAATCAGAGACTCGAGGATATTTAAAAATTAAGCTTCTTAACCTCATCTTCTTTTAGCTTTAACTTAAAAAAAACAAAAATTATTTAGCACTAAGGAAAAGATAGGCTTACAGTTTTCACTCCCATCAAGAAAACCATTAAGGTTAAAGGAGGTATTAAACCAAAAGGTAAGGACTAGAAAGGAAAGGAGCCCTTAAAGTGGAGATGAAAGGATGCAACTTTATGTAGTTGAGAATCTAGGCACTTCTAATATAGGTTAAAATTGCATCACTAAGTTAGATTGTGTATAAATAGAGATATCTTGCCTCTGGGAAAAAAGGAGTAGAATTTTCTGAAACGAAACTATTTCCTGTTTCTTGTTCCACTACATAGCAACCTAAATCCTCTTTCTATTGTTGTCTTCATCTTTCCTTAAAGGAGGGGTGTAACCTTTTACAGGATCTGTCTCCCTTTAGTACCTTTAACTGCACTCTAAGGTACTTCACTTATTCATTTGGAATTAATAATTCAAAGACTACTGCGTTGAAAGCACTAGATGCTAAAGGAGAAAAAGATTCATGAGCTGTGCTCCTCTTCTTGTCAATCTTACATAAACTTGAACTCGAGGTGAAAACAAATGTACCTCTAAATTTGTCTTATGGGACAGTCTCCTCTAAATTTATCTTAAAGGACAAAAAGAAATATCAATAGAAATCATCTGATAGATACAGCATTTGCCTTGGAAAATACTGATTATTTATTGATACTATATATAATGAACAAATAAAAGCCTGTGGTAAATCCCAGGGTGATGTTTCTTTATCCAGAGTAGGTCTCCAGGCTGCAGGTGGCTCCGCTCTCCCAGTGGGGAAGTTTCCTTACTGTCCTAATGGACAACTTTCACTATTTCCTGCACTCTCTGGGAGGAAGTCTGCAAAGTCTATAATGACTTGAGGAGAGAATGTGTGTTAAGTTCTGCTGCCCTTTCAATTCCCAAGTGGGGGATGTGAGGGTCTCCCGAACATTATTTCATAGGCAGTAGGTAATAAGACCTTTTATATAGGGGGTACATCGAACATGGAGGAGGGCAAAGGGAAGGAGGCTCACCCAGTTTTCACCAGTTTCCAAATGTAATTTACTCAAAGTTTCTTTCAGTGTCTTATGTATTCTTTTTACCTGCCCTGAACTTTGAGGTCTGTAAGCACAGTGCAATTTCCAGTCTATACCTAAGGTTTTAGCCAATACCTGGGTGATCTGAGAGATGAACACTGGGCCATTGTCAGACTCCATTTTTAGAGGCAAGTCAAATTGGGGGATAATCTCAGCCGTTAGTTTTTTTACTACTACTGGTGCTGTTTCTGTCCTAGTGGGGTAAGCCTCAGTTGATCCAGAGAAGGTATCAACAAGCACCAAGAGATATTTGTACCTATACTAAGAATGACTTAATCTCAATGAGGTCTTACTTCCCACTGTTGCCTAGGGAAATCACTACGTAGTCGTGTTCCAACAGACATCCTGGGGCTAGTGGCAGCATTTACCTGAGCACATCCCTGGCAACAGGCAGCAATCCATTTTGTTATTTTCTGCAGGTGAGGGATATAATAATCTTTTTGGAAAAGTTCAGAATCCGTAGCCATAGGGTCGTGGACTCACATTAATACTCTCTCACCCAGTGACACACAACAGCTCTCAGAAGGCTGACACCTGAAACCAGATGCTTGAGGCCCTGGCTCTCTACAGCCCAGTTATCAAGCTCAGTACCCAGATTCCTTGGCTGCGTCCAACTACTAGAGTACTTCCGAAAATAGACTCACCAATGAAGTCCAGACCTGACGATTCCATTCGGTTATCCAAATTTAGTCAATTAATTTAGGTGGTTGGGGCTGGGGAGCAGGAGCAGTCTCTCGCTCAGAGCTGAGCAATGTCTTCTCAGCGGCCATCCCCTGAGCAGAGGCTGGCTCGTGCCTTCCAGCCGCAACCTGTGGTCGTGAGCGGGGTAAAACTCAGGTATCTCGCTAGGGCCTCTAGAATGTTATGGTACACGAGATACAAGGCCACCAGACAAATTAAAAAGGCGAATAGGAGTCTATTTTAAGACTGGCCAGCCGGCTACCGTCTGATGGATAATCAGGAGGGGCAGCAGCATCCAACCTGAGGACAGAGATTATATAGGTTAACTTAAGGAGCTAAAAATAACTATCAGCAAGCAAGCAAAGCAAGCTCCCAGATTTCACAATCTGATGTATACAGAAGCAGTTTTGCGGCACTTGTGGTTACTGGCAGTTATTGGTCAACTAAGCAAAAATATTTTAAGAATAAGAACTATGGGCAGCGCTTGTGGCTCTGTGGGTAGGGCGCTGGCCCCATATACAGAGGGTGGCAGGTTTGAACCCTGCCCCAGCCAAACTGCAACAACAACAAAAATAGCCTGGCATTGTGGCGGGTGCCTGTAGTCCCAGCTACTCAGGAGGCTGAGGCAAAAAATCACCTAAGCCCAGGAGTTGGAGGCTGCTGTGAGCAGTGACATCACAGCACTCTACCAAGGACAATAAAGTGAGACTCTGTCTCAAAAAACAAACAAACAAAAAAACTATGTAGTTAGTAGGCCTCAGTGGCGCCCTCATCCTGTTTTCCCAATCCTTGCCCCATTATCGCACCCTTCTATTTCTTGCTTTTCACTTCCTTCTTTAAGATGAGAGAAGAGATGGGGTCGTTGTTGGGGTATGGTGCGTCTCCCCTTAGGGCCCACCACCTCACTACATTTCGTTTGTTCTTTTGTCTGTTTTTTGACTTGAGATATCTTTCTTCACTTTCTTTCTTTCTTTTTTTGCTATCAACCCTTCCTTGCCTGTCTTCTCTTAGGAAGAACAGATTCTTCACTTTCACCTGAAATGTGCCCCCCATTAGATTTTCTGAGCCACAAAGTAAAGCATGGAATTCACAGGAGCTTGCAAGAAGCCGAGTGAAGCTTTGAATCTTCCTTTTCTCTAAGAACTAGTTCTCAGTGCTCTGTTTGGAGCAGTGCTAGGCCAGGTGTTCTTTGGGACAGAAAAAAGGTCAGTAGAAAAGGTTTGGGTTTTGGTTAGGAATATTTCATTTTTGGAATTAATTGTCTGTAGGTAAAAGGTCTTACATGATGTAAATTTATTACAAAATATGAATTAGCACATAATGGTGATTGTAAACCATCTGGTATAATCAAGTACTGGATAGAAGTGAAAGCAGTCAACATTCTTCTTAGTGTATTACAGGTAGAGCCTGTATGTAGTGGTGCCCTTTTTTTTCTTTTTGGAGTTTCTGGCCAGGGCTGGATTTGAACCCACCACCTCCGGCATATGGGGCTGGTGCCCCTACCCCTTTGAGCCACAGGCGCCACCCTAGTGGTGCCCTTTTTTATCCGTTACAGGCTTTTACTTGCAGGGATTAGAAATAGGATTTCTAGTTGGTGGTGCCTATGACATACCTCCTGACAGCCAGCAGTTTGAAGAACAGCAGGATGTGTCACAGTTAGGTTTGGGTTTTCCTGCTTTGCAGTGTACCAGTATAGCTTTGGTATAGCTCTGGAAATTCATAGAAACATCTGCTGGTGCTTATTTGTGGGAATGAGGAAATTATGATTTGTATTTTAACTCAGCTGCTTAGCATTTTGTCATTGTATAAGCTTTCACTGGAAATGGTTGAAATCTCTAGTCTATACCAAATTTGCTTAAAAGTAAGTGTTAAATAATATTTTGGTTTAGTCTTGCAGCTCAGCAAATTGAGGCAATAGCAATTTTCAAGGATGGCGTTTGTCTTGTCAGTAGGGTGTGTAGTTCCCAGCACAGTGCCTTGTGGTGTCCCCTTTGCTCCCTGCCTTTGAGAGTCAGTGTAGCGTGGGATGTTGTGGTGGGCTTGGAGTAGCAAAGGGCTAGAGAAGACTTGAAGCCCCAGGGGCCCCTGGAGGGAGGTGCTGCAGGCAGTTGGGCACCCTCTCAGTGGAGAGGGTTGTCTTTAGGGCGATGTTGACCAGGGTTGCTGAAAGAGACTTTCCACAGAAGAGAGTCTGTTGATGTCTCTGGCTTATTAGGGAAAAAAAATCAAACAGCTCCACAGCTTTCTTTGCAAGGAAAGAAAGAAACACTCAGAGGGTTTATTTGGCTTTTGATGAAGGATATTTTAGTGCTAAAGTGAATGATCTCAAAAATACTAAATATTAAAAAGTTTGAATTAGTTTATTACAAAATATTAAGTTTGGGGCTTTGTAAATGAAATCTGCAACTAAAATTTACCCTTTTATTTAGGCATAAAATATATACTGAAGATATGGGCTTTGGAGCTTCAACTTTCCCACCTCAATATTTATCTTCTGAGGTGACTCTTCATCCGTATGCCTATTCTCCCTACACCCTTGACTCCACACAAAATATTTGCTCAGTGCCTGGCTCCCAATATGATTATAACCAACCCAGTTGTTACCAAGGTTTTCAAACAGTGAAATCCCAAAGTGAGCATATGTGCCCTCTCCCACAAGAAACGAAAGCTCTGCTTAAGGTGAGTAATGGTATGGTTTCATTATGCTTTCAATTTGGTTGCTTTAATGTTTAAAATATGAAGAATTCTAGTAAGTTTTTCCATATTTAATCATTGTGTATCTTTTTGTGGTATTTAACCTCTAAGTTCAGCATCAATATGGTGACCTCCCAGGAGCGGGGGAGGGGGCCATCAGGTTGCCTAAGGAAGGGTGAACTGGCCCAGGTCAGAAACGGAACAGATCAAAGCTTCTGTGCTGATCAGTAGTGGGATCGTGCCTGTGAATAGCCACTGCACTCCAGCCTGGGCAACATAGTGAGACCCATCTCTTTAAAAAAAAAAAAAAATGATTTGGTTTAATCTTTTTTGAAATAATTGAATTGTGAATACTCAATTATTTGTTATTTTAAGCATTTCTTATTTCATGTTGTAATCTCTCCTGCAGAAAAAAACCTATGATGAGAAGAAAACTTACGATGAGCAAAAGTTAGATGGTAAAAGGGCTGATGGAACTCTATCATCTGAGATCAAATCAGCTAAAAGTTTGCATCATTTGTCCATTCATGCTGAGAATAGTTTGAAATCAGGTAAAAGTAACCCACTCTTTAGTATAATGCCAACCTACTTCATCTGCCCCACAATGTTGCTATTCTCTACGTGGCTATTTCTGCGAGAGCATTCATCATGGTTCCTCCAAGAAGTAAGACTTGGAAGCCTGACAGGCTGAGGGCATCAGGTGTCCCTTGCAATTCTGGGGACCTTTCCTTCCAGGGAGGATATTACAGTGTGGTACCTGCGTCATGGACTCTGAAGCTGTCATGCCCTTGTTTTACATGCAAAGAATTTGTCTGAGGTTACATAGCAAGTAGGTGATGCCACAAACTTCAAAACGTGTCCTTAAGTAAAAGCATGTTACAGCCATATCCTTTGCACTGTATTTGACCACATTTATTCCTGAAATAGCTTCTCTGGTGTTAGTTGACAGAGTTTTAATAGGTGGGAGAATTTGTGGTTTTAATTCCATCATAAACAATCGCTAAACCTATTTATTGTGGTTACTCAGAGGACACCATTTTGACTTGTGCCATAGGCACATCTCTTCTGGTCTCGAAAACTGTCATTCCAGCCAGTGGCTAAAAGTTAATGATACCTTGTTTTTTGTCCTGTTTTAATGCCATATAAATAGGTACGTGGGCGACAGTTGGATCACCATGTATAATTTATATATAATTTGTATTACTTGGCATGTAAATTCTTCTCTTTCCAAAGACTTCACTTGTAAACCATCTGGTAGAAGGAAAGATTAACTATACTTTGTAGTAACTCTGGCTTTCCCATTAAATGAGGGGCTTCATGGTGCAACAGCCTACCTTGATGATGATCCACTGCACATCAGCAGAAAGATGGAAAAAGGTTATGCATTTCATGCTACCTGCCTCCAGTTTGTTCCAGCAAACTGAAAGATGGAAAATTTATTACTTATAGGAAATTCGTTAAGTCCCTTTGAATTTGTAAAACTCTAAAATGTATTTTAAAAATAATTAAAGGCCAGGTCCAGTGGCTTGCTCCTATAGATCCAGCACTTTGGGGGGCCAGTGCAGGAGGATCTCTTGGGCCAGGAGTTCAGGGCCAGGCTAGACAACATAACAAAACAGCATCTCTGAAAAACATAGTTAAAATATCCAGCTACAGGCTGGGCACGGTGGGTCATGCTGTAATCTTAGTACTTTGGGAGGCTGAGGCAGGTGGATTGCCTGAGCTCAGGAGTTTGAGATCTGCCTGAGCCAGAGTGAGACCCCATCTTTACTAAAAATAGAAGAGGAAAGAAAAAAAACCAGCCAGGTATTGTGCTGGGGGCCTGTGGTCCCAGCTACTCAGGAGACTGAGGCAAGATGTCTTGAGGCCAAGAGTTTGAGGTTGCTGTGAGGTATGGTGATGCCACAGCACTTCTCCTGAGGGTGATAAAGTGAGACTTTGTCTCCCAAAATAAATAAATAAATAAATAAAATTCTCAGCTGCACAATCAGGGTAAGGTTTATCAAGCTTAGAGTTACAGTAATGTGTTGCCTAATGATGGGAATATGTTCTGAGAAATGTTTCATTAGGTGAATTTGTCATTGTGCAAAAGAAACCTAGATAGTATAGCCTACTGTGCACCTAATCTATATGGTGTGGTCTATTGCTCCTAGGCTCTTAAGTATGTGCAGTACCGAATGCTATAGGAGGTTGTAACACATTGCTAAGTATTTATGTATTTAAACATCTCAACATAGAAAAGGTACAGTAAAAATACAGTATAAAAAGCTTGGCACACGTAGCACAGTGGTTATGGTGCCAGCCACGTACACCAAGGGTGGTGGGTTGAAACCCAGTCTGGGCTAGCTAAACAACTGCAACAACAAAAAAATAGCCAGGCAATGTGATGGGCGCCTGTAGTCCCATCTACTTGGGAGGCTGAGGCAAGAGAATCGCTTCAGCCCAAGAGTTTGAGGTTTCTGTGAGCTGTGACGCCACAGCATTCTACCAAGAGCGACATAGTGAGTGTCTCTAAAAAAAAAATACAGTATAAAAGATAAAAAGTGGTATATACCTGTATAGGGCACTTAGTATGAAGGGAGCTTGCAGGAGTGAGTGTGAAGGCCTAGGACATAACAGTACACTGCTATAGACTTTATACACACCGTACACTTAGACTACCCTACATTTATTAAAGTTTTTTTCTTCAGTAGTTAATTAACCTTCATTTACTATAAAGTTTTAAGCTTTATAGACCTTTCAATGTTTTTAACTTTTGACTCTTTTGTAGTAACAGCTTAAAACACAACATACTGTACAGCTATTAAAAAAAAGTATTTCTTTTCCTTATTCTATAAGCTTTTTTCCATTTAAAAAATTTAATTTTTTTTTTAACTTTTTAAACTTTTTGTTAAAAACAAGGACACAAAACGTACTCATTGGCCTAGTTCTACACAGGGGTCAGGATCATCAATATCACTGTCTTCCTTTCTTCCACATCTTTTCCTCCTGGAAGGTCTTCAGGGGCAGTAATACTCATGGAGCTGTTACCTCCTATGAGGACAAATACCTTTTTCTTGATACCTCCTGAAGCACCTGCCTGTAGGTGCTGATTGCAAGCTTCAAAACACCTTCTTAAATAAGGGAGATGTGTAGCCTAAGAGCAAAAGGCTGTTTTATAGTTAAAATTTATTTTTGTAAGTAGAAGCATATACTCTAGCACAGGGGTCCTCAAACTGCAGCCCGTGGGCCACATGAAGCAGTGTGATTATATTTGTTCCCATTTTGTTTTTTTACTTCAAAATAAGATATGTGCAGTGTGCATAGGAATTTGTTCATAGTTTTTTTTTTTAAACTATAGTCCGACCCTCCAGCAGTCTGAGGGACAGGGAATTGGCCCCCTGTTTAAAAAGTTTGAGGATGCCTGCGTCTAGCATGATAAAAATACAGTATAGTAGATACATCAACCAGTAGCAGTTGTTTATTATCATTATCAGGTCTGTGTACTGTACATGATTTGCACGTGCCATCTTTTGTATGACTGGCAGTGAAGTAGGTTTGTTAACATGGTGTGACCACAAATACTGAGTAAGCCGGTAGCGCCTGTGGCTCAACAGAGTAGGGCGCCGGCCCTATATGCCGGAGGTAGCGGGCTCAAACCCAGGCCCAGCCAAAAAAAATTAAAAAAAAAAAAAAAAAAAAAAGTACTGAGTAAGCGTTTGTTGCACTGCCTTGTTACAAAGGCTATGACTTCACTAGGGAATTTTTAGCTCTATGATACCACCATTCTACATGTAGTCTACTGTTGGCCAAATATTGTTATGTGATGAATGACTGTACTAAAATTTCTAGTACCTTTTGGTTTTTCTGCATGATGGCCCAACCAGAGTGATTGATACTTCTGGTCATTTATGCTTTATGCTTTTGCAAAAAGATTAACACTAGTGAAAGTTAAGATGTTTTAACAACAATCTGTAGATAAACAGCAACAGACTTTCTAGTCTGCAACTTAAACTTAAGTACCGTCACCAAACACTACCTAAATTTTTACCCTTTTAATTCTATAATTACAGATGGTTATCATAAACGAACAGACAGGAAATCCAGAATCGTTGCAAAGGGTGCATCTCCCTCCAAACCTGAATTTGAGTTTACTAGGTTGGATTTTCCTGAACTACAGGGTCCAGAGAACAATAATATATCAGCAGTACAAAAGCAACCCAAGTGGGGACCTGTCCACTCCACTTCCACGGACATTTCTCTTCTAAGAGAAGTAGTAAAACCCGCTGCGGTGTTATCAGAGGTGAGTTGAGGATTGTTCTCTTTCTCTTTCTCCTCATGACGCGCCTTTTCAGTTACCTCACTTCAATCTTGATGTAAGCTATGAAATCCATGGAGCTCGGGAAGAGATACACTGTAGATGACCTCCTCTGCTTGAACTACCTAGTATAGCTGTTCTTTTGAAAGAGTCACCTAATACCCTTTTTTTCATTTGGTAGCTTCATGATAATTGTAGTGCCACAAAAGGAAAAAGTTGTCACAGAGCCTGGCTGCTTTGACAGCCCATTTTGGACACGCCGCTCTTGGCATTGCCTTCTGACAAAAAGGCACTGCACTTCCCGGTACAAAAAAGACTTCAAAAGATGGACTAGTAATATTTAAAACTTCAGAGTATAACTTACAAGTTTTCCAGGCCTTCTATGTACATCTCCATTTGTTACACATATCTCAATATGTAACGATACACCAAACTCAGCAAAAGTTACTGCAATGGGTGCTTTCAGTCTGTTGCCTAATAATTTTAAGTTATACTATATTAAGCATTTGATCTCAAAATTTTAGTTCACCACATTGAGGCATTTTCCTCATGGATTGATTTGAGACTTCAGGAAAAACTTGTATTGGATTAGTAGTCCTTACAATGGCTTCTAAAACATTTCCACTGAAGGGAGAGGTGGGGTCTGTGCTGGTCGGAAGGAAAGGAGAAGACGGGTAACAAAACTGACCTCGCTGGTTTGCTTACTTTTTGAACTAAGAGGGATTTCTGTTTCCTGTCCTTGGACTTCTCTTAGTTACTTTGGAAAGGCTCAGTAGTAGGGCACAATATATAGCATTGTGTGGCATTTCCTCTGCAGGATGCTAACTCTATTTTACCACAGTGCTTTCCCATTAAAGAGATGTGAAAAGTCAGGCAGACTGATGGCTATCAAGTGGATGTATGCCTGCCCCCTGGGTCCTGAAGTGGGTGTCCACAGTGACTGAATAGTCATGGGGGTCCCCATCTTCATCACTCAAGCACACACTCATGCAGAGTCTTCTGAGCATCCCACAGAAGTAGTACAGGATGCTCTGCAAACCTTGGAGTAGGCACATGGGTGGGTGAGAGTATGCCTGACCAGGTCACCTATTATGTGTGATTTTTATGTTGTATGATACATTCAAACCATCTTTTGAATTATGTGTGGGCTTTTGTTTTAATTTTCCTTATAACAGAAACCTTTTTCCTGATAATAATAATGTCTATTAACAACAGAAAAATATTAAGGAAAAAAGAAAATATGATTGTTTGAAATTGTACAACCAAGCGAAGACTGTGCTTAGCACTTAATCTTCTTTTTAGTGGTCTGTTGTGGAAACTGAAGGGGACTTCTCTCAATTTGGGATTAAAAGTATGTACAGCCTTGTGTTTGAATTTAAAAGGACTTTTTTGGAATTTTTCTCATGTCATTAAATATTTTTTGAAAATAAGTGTTGCATTTGCTCTCATATTAATATGTATACTTTATTTAATTACTTGTGAACAGGTAACCTATTTCTATTTTGTTATTGGCCTTGGTAAGCGTAAGAGTTATATTTACTAAAGAACAAGCTGTGTTTTAATTATTTTATTTTATTTTATTGGACTCAGATGTAATGGAATAGCAGTGGATAAATTTGTGAAACACAGATTTTAAATATTATTTTAAATACATTGTATGTTTAATGGATTCAGATTTGAATTTATCAGTTGACTTTTACCTCTGCTGTTGATCACTTTGAGATGACTTTTGACATACTCACATTTCCCCTCCATATACATGCGTTTTATGCCTTATGTTCTGTGTGTGAGGCAGCTTTCTGTCTCCATTAAGGGGCGTGCACTACAGGCTTGTGTTTGTTGTGCTTGTGAGCTTTGTGACAGACCGTTTTGGACTTCGGTCTGTGGGCGTATCGAGTGATGGCTTTCACATTCACACACTCGTATTGCAGCTTTAAGAACTGTGTGGCACATCTGTGCTGACCTGGGAAGTTGTCAGTGGTATGTTAAGTTTTGTAAGAAGTTGTACAATATTATATATATGGGTGTGGTCATTATTGGGAATCCATGTAAAAATGATATGCAAATGTTTATATAGTAGGCAAAGTGGAAAAATACTAAGCTATGGGCAGTAAATGATTTTTTCCTCTAAAGAGTAAGAGTTGGTAGAAGGAAGTAATTTAACTTATCACATTATGTATTTACATGTTTTGAATTTTTAATTAGTATATATTTTACAGATTTTAAGAATGGAAAGGGAAGTTATGTTTTAAAATTAAATGGTTGCTTTTAAAACTACTTGATCACTTTCATATGAAATAGTAAGAAACTAACTGCTTTGGCTTTTTTTTAATAGACTATTTTTTAGAGCAGTTTTAGGTTCATAACAAAATTGAGAGGAAGGGACAGAGATTTCCCTTACGTTCCCTCCCCCCTGACATGAACAGCCTCCTTCCTTATCAACATCCTGCACCAGAGTGATCCATTTGTTACAAATGATGAACCTGCACTGACACGTCATCATCACACAAAGGCTGTAGTTGACATGGGGTTCACTCTAGGTATTATATTTTCCATGAGTTTGGACAAGTGTACAGTGATGTGTCTACCATTGTAGTATGGTGCAGAGTAGTTTCATTGCCCTAAAAATTTTCTGCGCTCTGCCTGTTTATCTCTCCCTCCCTACATCCCCTGCCAACTGCTGATCTTTTTATTGTTTCCGCAGTTTTGCCTTTTCCAGGATGTCATATAGTTGGAATCATACAGTACGTAGCCTCTTCAGATTCCTTCTTTTGCTTAGTAAGGTACATTTAAGTTTCATCTATGTCTTTTCATGCTTGATAGAGCTCATTTCTTTATAGTGTTCAACAGTATCCCATGTGTGACCATTCTTCTACGAAGGTCACCTTGGATGCTTCCAAGTTGTGGCAGTTATGAATAAAACTACTATAAATGTGTGTGTACAAGTTTTTGCGTGGACATAGTTATCAACTCCTTTGAGTAATGGCCAGGGTGTTCCATGGCTAGAGCTTGTAAGAGTATGTTTAGTTTTGTAAGAAATTGCTAAACTATCTTCCTAAGTGGCCATGCTATTTTTCGTTCTTACCTGTAACAAGTGAGAATTCCTGTTGTCAGTGTTCTGAATTTTGGCCATTCTAATAGGTGTGGAGTAGTATCTCCTTGTTTTAATTTGAACTTGTGTGACATCTAATGTGTTTGCTTTTTAGGGTGAAGTAGTGGTGAAAAACAATCCAGGTGAATCTGTAACTGCTATTGCTGCCTCCAGTTCCTCTTCTTGTACGAGAGGTAAGTGTGGCAACAAAATACTATTTTTAAGGATGAGTTGTATGTTTTCTAAGTTCATTTCAGATAGTCAAGTGCAATAGTGAGAAGGGGGGAAGAGTAAACAAGGAGTTCAATCTATAACTAACTGTGAATGTTCAATCAATTGAGATAACCACTACCTTCGGACCAGACTCTTTTAAGTTCATTTTTAATTCCAGTGCAATCAAAATGGTTTTTGTTTTAGACAGCTTATGCGTTGTTGGTAACCTAAAATTAATGTTAGTTTAGAAAATTAAAATAAGTAAATGAGATACCACGTACTTTACACAGGGAATGTAAAATAAGAGACAAGAATCCTAAATAAAATATATATCCAGTTAAATGGCTTGGCTCCCGTAGTTCAGTGGTTAGGGCACCGGCCACATACAACAGGCCTGGCGTGTTCGAACCCAGCCTGGGCCAGCTAAACAGCAATGACAGCTACAATAAAATAGCCAGGTGTTGTGGCGGGTGCCTGTAGTCCCAGCTACTTGGGAGGCTGAGGCAAGAAAATCACTTAAACCCAAGAGTTTGAGGTTGCTGTGAGCTGTGGTGCTATAGCACTCTACCAAGGGTAACATAGTGAGACTCTATCTCAAAAAAAAAGAAGAAGAAGAAATACATGTCCAGTTAAATGAGAAATTTTATGAACTCAGAAATGACTTCTTCCTTCAGTATTACCTATTCTCAAAAGTTTTTGGTCTTGAGATCCCTTAATACCCTTTAGAATTAAAAGCTCCAGCCAGGATTACTGTGGCTCATACCTATAATCCTAGCACTCTGGGAGGCCGAGGCCAGTGGATTGCTTGAGCTCACAAATTCAAAACCACCCCGAGCAAGAGTGACACCCCATCTCTAAAAAATAGCCAGGTAGGCGTTGTGGCGGGTGCCTATAGTACCAGCTACTGGGGAGTCTGAGGCAAGAGAATTGCTTGAGCCCAGGAGTTTGAGGTTGCTGTGAGCTATGATGTTGCAGCACTCTACTGAGAGTGACAAAGTGAAACTGTCTCAAACAAAAAAAAAAAAAAAAGAATTGAAAGCTCCAAAGAGCTTCTGTTTATTGGGGTGGCATCTATCAATATTTGTCCTATTCAAAGTTATGATAATTTTTTAAAAATATTAATTTGTTTAAAATAACACTAATGTATTATGTTTCAACATAGCATATTTAATGAAAATCATTATTCAAAGTTAAAAACCTATAGTGAGGAGACCAGTCTTGCTTCATAGTTGTGCAACTCTTCAACATCTGGCTCCATAAATCTGCTATGACCTCCAGCTGCTTCATAGTCCTCATCATGCAGCCTTCAGAAAACTCCCTGGTACTTTGGAGGGAGGGAGGGAAAGAGAGAGAGATACAAGAGCAACTAATGCATTCATACTCTTGGAAAAACAGATTTGACTTCATGGACCCCTGAAAGGGTTCTGGGAGTCTCAGGCCACACTTTGGGCAGCTGATCTAGCATGTCCTGGCCAAGAAGTAGTATACTCAGAGAGAGTTCAATAGATTCTGCATTTGAAATTTTTATAGTGGCCTGTCCTAATAGAAGAATTTTTTACAAAGCTATTCCACATTTATGTATAGGGTGTTTTCTTTTACATTCTCATGATTGATATATACAGTAGAACCTCTGTAAGTTGACCATCCAAAGGACTGTAACAAACTGGTCAACATACAGAAGTAGTCAACCTAAGGAAGTGGTTCTGCTGTACTGATATGTACATGTGGTGCATGTCCAGTCTATGAAAATTAGGTCAACTTGGGCGGCGCCTGTGGCTCAAGCTGTAGGGCGCCGGCCCCATATACTGGGGTGGTGGGTTCAAGCCCAGCCCCTGGCCAAAACTGCAAATAAATAAATAAATAATTAGGTCAACTTGAGGTGATTAAGTGTAGGGATGTGGTCAGCTGTGGAGGGTCTACTCTATGAGGTTCAGTAAAGATCCGTACTGCAAAGGCTGCTCTGCAGATGTGTAGTTCTGTAGTGATGAAAAGAGTCTGTCTTACCCTTGGGGGTAGCCATTGGCTGCTGACAGGTTTTCACCTGCCCATGTCCTGATGGATATCCTTTTGTTTTGTCTGCATATAGAGTTTCATGGGCACCTAAGGAGTAGTGTTGCTGTTCTTAAGCCTGTGTTCTAAAAGAAATAAATTATTGTGCTAGCTGAAGTCTAGTGATCTTTGCCTTCGATGTTAAAGGTACACATCAAGGTTAGTAGGGCCCAAATTTGATCTTTAGCTCGTTAATTCTGTGTGTTTGCCATGTGGGCATTATTGTGATTTGTCTTTTAACCAAAACTATTGTTTGTCTACCCCCTTCCCCAAGTTAAAAAACCAGTTTATAGGAAAATTAACGTTATACAAGCTAAAGGGAAAAAAATTCAGCACACATGCTCCAAGAAGAAAAACAAGTTTAGTGAGTGCTGTGGTTTCCAGGAGGATGTTTTGAATGACGACCTAAATTTAGTTATGCTCTTTGCAGTTACCTCATGTAATGCATGTCTGAGTAACTAAGGAATTTCTGTTTTACTGTTGAGATTGTTCAACAATTTTGGTTATCTTTGAGCAGAGTTATCTTGGACACCAATGGGTTATGTTGTTCGGCAGACATTATCTACAGAACTGTCACCAGCCCCTAAAAATGTTACTTCCATGATAAACTTAAAGACCATTGCTTCATCAGCAGATCCTAAAAATGTTAGTCTATCATCCACTGAAGTTTTTTCTTCGGATCCTTCCTCCCACAAAGAGAAACACATGGTTCATCCTGCCCAAAAGGTATGTATCACTAGACACAGATGGTAAGACGGGGTTGCCAGAGATTAGGGAGAACAGGAAATGGGAACTTATTTTTTTATGGACTTCAAGTTTTAGCTTTGCAAAAGGAATAGTTCTGGTGGAGGTGGATGGTAGTGATCATTGCACAACAATGTGAGTTGTTGAGAAATACCACAACTATCTACTTAAGAGTACTTAAGGTGATACATTTTACGTTGTTATGTATTGTATTACAATAAAAAAAGATTGGAGGGAGGGGGGGGTGGGTAGAGGAAGGGGGGTTGGTAGGATTACACCTGCGGTGCATCTTACAAGGGTATATGTGAAACTTAGTAAATGTGGAATGTAAACGTCTTAGCACAATAACTAAGAAAATGCCA